>JAOXNN020000009.1:180335-227727 GCA_028571205.2 Hydropsyche betteni
TTCTTCTTTATTTGAAAATTTTTGATTTTTTTCTTGGAAGCCATTGAATTTTAATCCTTTTTGAATATAGGGGTATCATAGGCCCCATAAAATAATTAAATTAAAAAGCTTGAAAAAAGTGCGTTCCGTCACCTTTTTTTTTTTTAAAAAAGCACTGTATATTATAATTAGAATATTAGAATTTTTGCTAGAAGTGAGATAAGGAAAAGTAACATAAATTTTAAAATAATAATCTTATCGTTAACTCGATCAAATATTTATGTTTTCTATTAATTATTCCCTTTTTTAATTCAGTTATTGATCAGAATCAGTAAATATAAATATCATAATTTAATTTCTAATGTACCTACATATTCAAAAAAATTATTTTCGTAAAAATTTCCGTCTTATATTTCGCACGCAATTATAAATTACAAACACTTTTCACTGTCAAACATTTCCCAAAAGATCTTATACAAAATTTATATGTTTGCAAAACACTCTCACACCATCAAAAAATTTTATTTAATAAATTCAATTCAATAAAAAAACAATTAAAGAGACTACAAAATCCATACTATATAAATAATTAAAAAAATGTTCTATTTTCTCAACGTTTATATTTTTCCTATCATACCACAGTTTATACATTGTATAACGTAATCAAATTAATTTTTATATCAAATCTGAACGTTTTCATGATTCACATTCACAACTCGTACAAAAAGGACATATCTAAACTCCTCTCATTTCCGCACCACACAAATACTTATACAGAACTTTCCTTTGAACCCTTCCAAACACGATTCACAATACAATCACATCATTTATAAAAATATGCAACACATAAACACGAACATGCAATATTAAATTCTCAATCTTCTTTATGTGCACGTGCTTCCGCGCACACGAGGTGCAGTCAACGTCGCCGAAAAACCAACAACAAAACTCTACTGTCAAAGGAAAAACGCAAACCGCGCCTCGGGCTGCAGAACGTCCTTTTTCAGAAAAAAAATCCTAGCACAAAAGCGGGATTTTTCAGCAACAGTATTAGATTCGCGTCGAACGCGTATTGAGTCTGTTGTTGCCTGCCCATTTTCAGGATTCCGCGTTTAAGGCTTCGTATCTGTTTGAGGGTGAATTTGTAAAAGCGTGTTATTGTCGCGATGGAATATGGTTTTTTTTTTGAAAGGTCGTAAAGAATATGGTGGAGTGTATGTCGCTCGAAAGTCTTCTCGTTTCATATTTTATTTCGGGAAAGTTTTGAATGGAAAAAGGATTTTATTGCTGGTAAAATTGAGTCGTATTAAAAACTGAGAGATTTGAAACTCGCTCGTATGAAAAAGTGTGTTTTATATTGAATTTTATCTCGAATTCATTTTGTGTGATACGTTCTATAAAAAAATCATATCAGCGTCGCATGTGTTCAATTTCTCAAAGTTTTATTTACTGAAATGTGAAAAAGATCAGAAAATTTCCATTTTTTTAAACATGTGTAAAACACATTTTTTTACAAAATAAAATTATGTTAGATCATAAATTAAGCATGAAGAATGTAAATATCAAACAAAAAATAGTACTTAGACTTTCACATTTTAAACTTGATAATATAAATAAATAAATCAAAGTTATTGATGTTACGCTAGAGATAAATCAAAGGGGAAAATTACCTAAATAAAATTAATTTCAAAAAAAATTTCGTATAAATATAATATTATTAAATTTCAACACTCACACTATCATATTGTGCAAAAATTTATCAAAAAAAAAAAAAAAAATTCCCACTTTGAAATTGCTAGAACTTTATCGACGACAAATAAAGTCTCATATTGAATTTTATTTCGAAACCGTGTTCCATCAAAATCGTATACATTCAATTCATATTTTACTATTTATTTAAAACACCATTCTTTTCATCTTCAACACAAAATCATGGATATCTTTAAAAATAGATCACAACATCGATCAACATCAATAGACAACTATAGTCCATTGTTTGATCATGATTCTGTCTATGACGAAAATTTATTTTTCGCGCCAAAAAGCCGATCCTTAAAAGCACGTTGACACATTCGAGAGGTCCTTCAGACGTCAGAACTTTCATTGTCACCTCAAAGTGCTAAAGCTATCAGTTTCGTTCACAAGTACACCAAAACCACGATGCATTTGATGACATAATAAAGATACTACATTACTGGATATTAGATAGACTTCAAAAGAACGCAAAAACGTAGTTAAAATAAAAAATATGTAAGAGAAATAGAATGAACTTTAGTATGATGATGGAACAAGAGATCGTTCTTAATAAAATTATCTGATTAGAAATTGTTTGAATGGGGAGTCTGTTTTTGCTATAATTATTGTATTATGCATACCAGAAATAAAATGAAATTGTCCCTTAAGGCAAAGTCCCGGGTGACCCCAAATTATTTCAGTGCTAATTGGAAATTTTGCTGATTATGCGACCCAGAGGCAATTATGAAAATTGGGCGACATGTTGTGTTGTTCGATGCTGGTTTTAATTTTCATTATGTTTTGTTTTAATGTGCAGAAATTTTCGCGGAATTTAATAAATTAGAAATGTTTATCGATGAAATTTTATGAGTTTTGACGGTTAATGTTTATGTCAAATTGATAGAATGACATGACGATACATCATGAATCGTGAATATTTATATATTAAATTATTATTTGCGTCACATTGACATGAAATATTATTTTAATTTATATAAAGAGTTATCCTTGTATCGAATATATTTAAATTTCGAACCGAATTTGATGTATCATCTACATAATTTTTAAATGAAAATGAATTTATTAATTCGCTAATAGTATTTTTAAAAATAGCGCACTTTTATAAACACATTACGATGAAACCGATAACATAGCACCAAAAATATCAACCATATCTAAAATTATACAGAAAACACATTAACAAAATTACATACGACCATTATTTATATGAAAATCGCAAAAATTTCTTACGTGACATAATTATTTCATTAGACCATTTTAAATTTGCCGCGCTCCTCACGCACAACTCAACAGCCAAATTATCGACCATCGCCTCAAAACAGTAATTAACGAGCAATTCCGCCCACTTTTACGGCCCGTGAGAAAAACGGGGAATTTCGCGAACAATTAAGAGCCTCGGACGAAAATTGTCGCACTAGTTCGTGGAATTTTCCGGAAACGTCGCGACATTTCAATTAATCGCGAACGGAAAAGTCGGACGCATACATAAACAATGTCGGACTGTCAATTTGTGAAAAATGACGTTTTGACAGCGGCGTTTATATGGGCGTCGATGATGGATGGGTGAGTAATCTTTTTGCATAATGAATTTGTGTGTTGTGGATAGTTGACGGTTTGGGTTTGTTGGGTGTGTTAGTGATGATTGTTGAAGTTGAGTGATTGATGAAGTGGTCGGTGGTTGGATGCAATCGTGTGTTATTGGTTTTTTGAAGCTATTGTCTTAATGTTGTTTAGAAAAAATGTTAGAAATTTCAATGAAATTTGACAGAATTAAAAGTTTTTATTTTTATTTTTTGTTGAAAATATATTTTCAAAGTCATTCTATTAGAAAATAGTTTGAGAAATCTAATATCATCATCATTATATTTTTTTATTTAACAGATATAATAAAATTATCAAATTTTCATATCGAAATATTGTGAAAAAATTATTAAATATTACACATTCTCATTAAAAAAGAAACCAAATCAAAATTATACGTGTAAAATAACCATCATAATAATTTTTATTTACACTAACGATCATAAATCCAGCGAAATTTCCCGCAACTAAACAAATTTCTACCAGAATTTTCAGAGCAAACGCATTATAATATTTCAGCAATTTCACCACAGATGCTTCCTAATTATGATTCCGTGGACAAAAAAATACACATAAAAACGAGCAAATTAGTCGGAAACAATTTCCTCTTCAGCCTTTTCGGTCGTCACCTGAAAACCGAGACCGTAACGATACAACAGTTAAGCCTTTAATGATGGTCATTGTTCACACAAAGCATCTGCACGCGGGAATTGTTTGTATTAAAATAATTTCCGTATGGTCGTCACGTTTCTGAATAAAAATACGTTTTTTTTCATTATATAAATATAAGGATGTGTTATATAAAATTTTCCGATAGGAATTTTCCGAGTTGTGTACTGGTCGAGGTTCGCGAGAAGGGACTGCGGGCGATAAATCAGTGTTGTGGTTTTTTTTTCGTTTTCCCGCTCAAATTAAATAAGAAGCGAAAAGCTGAAAACTTAGAACGGAAGTTGGGAAAACGTAAACAACGGTGTATAGAGGAGAAATGGAAGAGCGTTTCCGCTCTGCCGAACGCAGGAAAATGGCTGGTTTTTATGTGCGTTTTTAGAAGTACCTTATTTATATATTATATATATATATTATAATACATAAAAATCATAAATTATTTTCAAAATTTCAACGACAATTCGAAAATTTATTATGATTTATTTTTTATATGACTTCGAAATAAAATTGTACAATATTTCATTATACGTTCAAAACCATACATTTTTTCAATTCGAATATTTAATTTTTCCATAAAAACTATTTCCACATAAATTTTGATAGTAGATATTTCGATTTTTCAATATTGCGTAAAGAAAAATAATATTTTAATATAAAATACGTATTGTTTTAAAAAAAGTAATTTAAAAGATGCGAAATTAAATAAGAAAAGCGCGTCTAATATTTTCTCACTAATTGCGGATTTTTCATTGTTTTTTTTGTATACTTTTGAATAAGGAAAACAAAAAATTGAGATATTTTAATATTCTACCTACATTCACGGTCCGTAAAATATTTATAAAATAAATTATTTTTCGAAAAGAATACGAGAGTAATAAAAAGACACTCGAAAAAAAAACATAAATTTCGTCGCCAGTGAGACCTTAATAATTCAATATCTATTAAAATAAAATGTATGAATAGAATACGACGTAATTCAAAGGCTTCATTTCGATATTATATTATTTTGTATGCTGTCAAAATATTCGCTACTCAAATTTTTACTTAAATTTTTAATTTCAATTACTTTACTAGAAATATTCTATTCATCAGAATATATGAAACCGAATGTTCCAGTTGAAAACACATAATATCTTTTGAACTTCAAATACGAAACTTTCCCTAATAAATATTATAATATGGAACAAATTTACATCGAAAGAACTTTCATTCGTTCCGACCGATCGAAACATTTATTATATTCTATTATATCAATTTTTTACACACAAAAATTTTTCAATAACTAAGATTTCAATAAATCATAAATTTTCATAAGTAAAAATATAAAATTTCAGCTCAAAAAATTTCTCAAATATCAAATATCAAATATCAAATATTTCTCAACATATCAAACAAACGAAATAATACTAAATTTACATAATACTATCCTTGAATATTGATCAGTGTATGAAAGTCCATATAAAACAGGAAACGGAACATCGACAATCTTATCACCATAATGGGTAATAAATACACCGTAGTTCACAAGAAATCACTCACGTGTATTTTTCGATATTTTCAAATGAAAATTTTCACGATGTTAAACAAAAAAGATAATGTAGATCACAAATATTTGCTGATCTACAATTTTTAAATTAATATATAAAAATGAATCGTGGTTTGGTATGTCTGGCTATAACTCAAAAAATCACTTGACCGATTTGTTATATATGTATATGCTTTTTTTCTTTTGTTCATTTTAACCAAGGGGTGGTTTATGAAGAAATATAATAGAGAAATTCCAAAAAAAAGCTAAATGACGGTACACTCCGCAATTTGGCCTACAGTTGTGTTGTGTAGATTGCATACAATCAGGGGTATTTTGTTTTACTCCGCAATCCAGCTGACAGTTGTGTTGTGTAGATTGTGTACAATCAGGGGCATTTTGATTTCAATGTGCTTTTGAAATAAAAAAATAATTAAATTAATTAATTTAACCACAATGCAACAATTTTAATGTAATCGGTACACCGGTGTATGTAGAACCCGTGTTCAGGAACGTAAATTAGGAACTGGTGAGTGCTGAACGTGTGAAAACAACGGGAACAACTGGCCAACGGGACAACTGGACAACGGGCACTATTTTAACATGAAAAAAAATCCAGTATTTAGAGTCGAAGATCTGTCATTTGTTAACAACAAATCTTCTTGCATATGCAAAAACGACGGAACGAACTCAAGACATGACGAAAACGGGAAAATCCCGGTGAAAACGGGATGTATGGTCAGCTTAATTTTAGTGAGACTAACGAACAGCTATTATAGGTGATACTAAGTTAGCTAGTTTTTAAATAATTTAACGAAATAATATATAGGTAAATACATATAAACTGTATAGTATATTTACTGAAAGAGGATTTGGATCTCTTCGACTTTGATTTTGACTTGTTCGGCTTGAAGTCACTCACATGCAATGCATTTTTTAATATTATTGCAATAATAAGCAAAAAAAGATAACGCAGATCACGACTATTTGCTCATCTATAATCTCCTATCCTCTATATATAATAGCGGATATCTGTCTGTTCGTTCGTGTGTGTCGATTACGCTCGCGACTTTTTTTTTTTAATGATGTTGTTGATGTTGAAAAAATCAACTGGTTTTATCAATTAAATATTAAATATTCAAATCGGGTACACATTTCGAGTTCACACAATCGGGTTTCCATATTTTATCGTTTTCCGTTTCTTAACAAAACCACAGCCGATGTTATTAACATCGGGCTTATATACAATTTTTAAATAATATATGGGCAAACACATATAAACCGTATGGTATATTTACCGAAAGAGGATATGGATCTCTTCGGCTTTGTTTTTTCGTTTGGATTCGGCCGTTATTAATTATCTGTGGGGAAAAGAGGCGACCGGGACGCGTTTGTCAGTCCGTGGATGGAAACTGGGACGACGTCGCCGTGATAAATCGAAACGTAAGCAATAAACAAGATTCTCCGAATGGCGGGGATGTTGTGGGAAAAAATGGCCGACGTTAAACAAAAAGTAATGTCGGATTTATGTGTTTTTCCGATGCGCCAGAAGAGCGGTGTCAAACGTGTCCGCCATTGATCGTGAATGGTTTCCGATTGTTTCTTGTTGGATGGTTCGTTATTTACGGATTGATTTAAATGCGTTTTACAGATGATTTATTTTTTGATGTTTTTAATGTTTTGATGTAATTATATAAATTAAAAAATGTGGTTGTATAAAATAGAATATTTTACGTGTGTATGTTATGCGTCGTTTATGTAATTGCATTTTCTGTGAAAAAAAAATTGTTTTTTTTTTAATTTAAAACTAAACTAAAACAACATTTGATGTCCGTATTAAGATATTTTTTTATCTGATTAATCTTTTAAAATGAATTCTAATGATTTACAAAGACGAACCTCGCATCCGTGATCCTCAATACATTTTTTTGGTCACATTGCGACACTCTGATATCAACATTTCAAATCTATCCTAGCTTTTCACTAGCATATTATAAAGCACATCAACTATCATATTTGACAGATGACGTTTAATGTATCTTTTTTTAATAATACGAACGAAAAGGAAAACACACATAAACAGAAAACGTTAAATTTCACGAAAATTTTTTTCAGTTTTCATAGAAAACTTGATTACTTAAACTTTGCGTAACATGAACATTCTTTTATTCAAATCATTTCTGACTAATGCAACTTCTGTTTCGAATTAAGAATTCAATAACCACCCAAAGCAATTTAGCAGATACTCAAAATCCTTAATACGTTTTCTCACGTTCACGGCTGGAAAACTCGACGACGAATGATGCGAAAATCCAACCATGACCAAGATCAATAAAATTCCCAAAACGAAAGTCACAAAAACCCCGAGTCGCCGACCGAAACATTTTCTTATTCGATATTCTTCCAGAAAGACAATGGAGAGCGAGCGATCGTAAAAGTCTACTTAGCTCCCCGGTTCGTATTCAATTTTTCCGAATATGACGAAAGTCGAGACCGTTATAAGACGTTATTATTCCGTAATATATATGTATACGTATCACGTGACATTCTATGGTGTTTATGGGTGGGTATAATTCGATATTGTACGTATCATTCGGATCATAACACTTTTACATCGCACTATCGTAAAATTTTAACGTCTAGGTTTTACGCGAGCTTTTAAACCCCGACAAACTTTTGTTCGATCGGTTTTTCGTGTTCGTTTTTGTGCAATTTTAATTTTGATAGTTTTTGAAATTTTATCTAGAAATTCTGCTCTGTGAACTTTGTATATTTATAAATATATATACATATTGTCGTTAAGTTTAAGAATGATAATTCGTTTCGTATATAATAGTTGACACTTTGATTTATCATCGTTGAGAATCAATTTATTTTCTATTGATGAGTGATATCAGATTGATTCAATATGATAATGCGTTTTTTTTAAATATTACATCACACTTTTAGATATTGAAAGTAATATTTTATTATCCTTTATTTTTCACAAAATTTTCATTCAAATTTAATTTGATTGCCTTTTCACGACATTTATTTTGGAATTTTTAAAATATTTATAAAAATTATCTCACCTTTGATTACGTAGTTGAAAAATGTCATATTATAATATATATAAAAAAAATTAATAAAATAATATCTCATCAAAAATTATCGTTATCGAAAGAATGCAATAAAAAAAATCTATCGAAAAAGTGACTTTAATATCAAAAAACTCAATTTTTAAACACAAAAGCAATATCGAATAAATTTAAACCATACAACCATTAATCAGACCTAAACAAACTACAATTTTCACAATTCCGCAAAACGCTAGAATAATTCCAATTAACTATGCAAATGAGACTGCCACAAAAGCGATCACCGATCATCCCCGATATAAATCCCGGAACTGCCATGACCGCTTCCTAATAATAGACCCAATTTAACAAGAGATATTCACGACATATATACAGTATATAATAATTTTCCAAAGGCCTCATCTCCACAAACAATCAGCCTTTTCCCCGAAGGCGATCGATATATTCTAATGTGTAATTAGGCCGATCGATCCTGCGTGTAAATAAGATGCGTGATTGATGGATGCGGTGTCCTCGTTTTAAGTGATTGCCTTTTTTGTCGCTTTCAGAAATTAGATCAATATTGGGAAGCTTTAATTGTATGTGGTGAGTTTTTAGGTTGATCGAATCGAAGGGTTTTTCAATAATTTTAAGTTTCGAACGGACATATCCTTTTGAAATTCGACGAAAACCTTCGAAACCCGAATTCCGAAGGTCGACCGCAAAACGACGTATGTTTAAGAAACTTTCATGGTGGTGGGAAAACTGCGGTTTTCCACGCACCATATGGAACGTATTTTCCGATACGTATCCCGTTGGAAAATTTAAAACGGGTTGTGTCGTAAAGACGTCTCTACTCTTTTTTGGAAAAAAACTAAAATCTCACGTAAGCCATAAGTGAAACGTGCGCAGCGACACGTGCCAAGTTCAGGTGACATATAAGAACGTGATAGCCTTCGTTTTGGAAATTTTCGGATTTTTTCTTATCGACGATGGATTATTTCATAACAAATTTAAATTTGAATATTAATCCATGGGTTTTGTCAGGAAAATATTCAGTGTTTTTTATATAAATTGATATGATAAATATTTTCGATGAGAAAAGGTTTTTGTGAATTAAAACCAATATAACTTCATTGGGGTTGTACTCCACATATTGAGTGGAAATTTTCAATCAATGAAATTGAATGTTACGACGTGATGCCGTTAGTGAAGTGAATTTCGACCAACAGAAAGTGTTTCAGTCGATTCGAACAATCCCATTGACAAGTTTTTATTATTCTCGAAATCAATTATGAATACATGAATAGAAACATATTTCAAAAGAATCAAATCGAAAATTCATAACTTTTTTGTGAGTACTTTTATAAAATTTTATCATATACATAAAAAGGGAATTCAAAATTATATTATACTTAAAAGTACAATGAAAATATATTAATTTTTATTATAAATTATGATTAATGATATATTTTTATATAAACTTGAAGCACACCAATTTAACTCATCAATTAATTAAAGTTTTTGTCACAAAACACTAAAATAACAATACACTCAACCGATACTCACAAAAATTAAAAAAAGTCATCGCTCATTGTCACAATCAATTTAATTGAACTTAATTGAATTCAATCAACCTAAATAAGTCGAACATCAGTTCCCAAAATAAAATACGACACATTCAAAAACCGTCAAATTTAACAAATACAAACAAATTTTTGCATAAAAACCCACAATCAAACAATTTATTATATTCAGCCAACAGCACACTTTCAACATACATCGCGAATTCAAATTTAAAAACCCGTGGATTTTCCCTCGAATTTGCTGACTTCGAACCGCATTTTCCCATTTCCACGACCCCTATTCTATTTTGAATTCAATGAAAACACGGATAGGGCATTACCGTCCTGCGGCGAACCACTTTAGCCACTTTTGACTGTTCCCCATACCTTCATGGGGCCGGACTTAGAACCGGGCACTATGGTGAACGGATTAGGGATTTCCGATCGCAATTAGTCCTTGCCGATTCGAAATCCGTCATACTGACCGTGTTCGAAACCGAATTTTGAATGTTGAAGACGTCTGCTTATGATTAATGTGATGTTTTGTGCAATCGGATGATTAATTTCGGTTCGAAAATCATAATCATTGTTGTACATCGATGATTTTGACGTTTTATTGAATGGATTTTATATTATATATGGTTGAAAATATTTTTTCGATATATTATTCATATATGAAGACTGAATACTTTACCATTACTGATCGAGTTGGGATACGATTCCTATCCATTTTTTTAACGTTTCGCTTATTGCTCATCATTAATGTATTGAAACGTTCATGATTCTAAATATTGTATTATCGATATAATAAGTTCGTATGTATTTTTTATACATTTTTGAGATATTATTTTTCGATTCGTTAGACATTCGAAATAAAGGTTCTTCTTTGATATGTTTTTGTTAAATTTGTGTACACAAATGTCAACGTTGTTTGGAACTCAGTCAAGCTTTGATGATGATGGGTTTTCATAAACATTTTCTATAATATTTACATAGAGGAAAAATAATGAGAACGTACGTAGGACGCATCAAAACAATTTTCTTGATATGAAAAGATGCCTTTCTACTCGCTTTTGCCTAAGCGACGTTTAATATACTTTTGCATAACCTTTATATTTTTTTCTTTATAAAAATAAGGTATTTATTTACAGTAGAACCACGTTTTTATTCATTTGTTAATTCGAGTGAAACTTTTCTTTTTGATGTTATTTGATAAGTTTGAAAATAATATAAGAACAAAAAATTTTTTTATTTACTTTCTAAACAAATTATAAAAATGAAAAAGTTTCTTTACCATTCCAAAAAATTTCTTATTCGAAAAAATTAAGATTCAAAATCGAAAATCTTACAGAATCCTTATACAAACATACTTCAAACACACCTATTTCATTATTCAAACGTACCACCGAAAATAGAACTGTCCCTAAGACGGTCGGATTACGAAAAGCCTAGGCAAAAGACAATACCGCAGAGAACAAATACAAAACCTTCAACAAAAATCATCCCACACTAAAACCTGACAATACAGCTACATCCGCCAAAATCCTCAAGAGGGTCGCTGAAACAGCGAACAGTTTCACGTCGATTAAACGCAGGCTTTGCCGCGAAATAGCATGCATTTAAATGCAGAAATTTGCACTGGCGCATATGTGCAAACGATGTGCATTTCCCGAAGAAGGATGTGACTGCTTTTCCGGTGTGGAAAGTCACTGAAAGGTGCGCTATTTTCTCTAAAGTTTGGTGCGTTTTCAGTGCGGAAACGATTCCGGCTTTTCTCTCGACTGTTGGATAAATGGGGTAGTTTTGCTTTGTCTTGTGGTTTTTTTTAAATACTTTTGTAGTTTTTCAAGGTACGTATCGATGGTTTGAGGTTGTATATTCCTGTATATTGTTCGCATGATCTTATTTTATGAGTTTTTATTTGAAATCTCTGAAAAATATTAAATAAATATCTGTGTTTGATTATTATTTTGCGAAAATTTCTCGCATAAAATACCGAAATAGCCTGCAATGAAAATATAAACAAAAAAAATACAACAAAAAAACTACCTTCAATTAGGTCACGATTCATGTTGCAAAGCTGAAACTTTGGCAAAAGTCCACTTGTCGTTAAAAATGTGTGGTGTGTTAAAAATGCACAGTTTCACTTGCCTTGATTAATATATCAAGATGTCTGGATTTATCCTGAAAAATTTTCAATGTGCCATCCTATTTTGGTCTTCATCAAAAATTCACTGCAAACGACTTAAAAATCGCACCATTCATTTATGTTTATTTATCTGAATGGTTTTTACAGTTCAGTTGGATCAAAGTAGAGAACGAAAATTATATCAAAAATTTCACTTTTTTTTTCAGGTACGAAACGCAACAGCAGTCTTCATCATGAACTTATCATGCTCCGACCTTCTCTTCTGCTGTTTCAACTTACCATTAGCAGCCAGCACATTTTGGGCAAGGACATGGCTCCATGGAGATCTTCTGTGCAGGCTTTTTCCATTATTGCGATACGGCCTTCTGGCCGTGTCCATCTTCACCGTTTTGTCCATAACGATCAACAGATACGTCATGATCGGCCATCCTACCTTATATCCAAAGTGAGTATATATTTTTTTAATAATAAATTTTTTTTATAAGATTATTCACATATTGATATCAAAAATATATTAAAAAATATAAAATGACTTTCTCAAACTAAAACACATATTTTTTCAAAAAATACTTTTAGTATAATTATAATGAGTCATCAACGCCATCTATTGACTAATTGAATAAATAGATTTTATTTTTTTATCTTTTCACTAGTATACAATTATCATTGTATCGTTTTGTATAAATTTAGAATGATGATTGAAGATTAACTATACAAATTCAGAACTGTGCCATAATAACTCTGATAAATATAATTTGAAAAATTGTCATTATGTTTGTTTTCGATCAATATCGTTTCGTAACGACGCGCATTACTTGAAAATAGAACTGAGTGTTCTATGTTGAAAAAGTACACAGTTTTCAAGCATTCTCTGAACAAATTTATCCGAGGAAAAAATGGAGAATGTGTGTGTTTATCGGGGGAAAAATCAGAGTTGCGGTCGAATTCGACCCGAACGAAATTGAAGATTTTTTCCTCAACAGTTAAGGGTCCGCGTGATGAAATGCTGTAAATTGCCGTTGAGAAGGATTGATGAAATTTAATTTTCCCTGTGTCACGATTCGGCCGAGACGATTCCACTTTATTCTTATTTTCGTCGTATATATATAATGTGAAAAATATAATAAAATTTCGACTTTGCAATTTATGAATAGGCCGGTCTTATCGTATTATCTTCATTTTCGTGTGTCGCAAAAATGAAAATTTTACAATCAAATTCGGCGATATCCTTAAAGGTTCCTATTTAATTTTTGCGAATTTGAAAGGTGGAATTATTATGTTTTCGTAAGAGGCGTTTCTTAGTATCTGATTTGATTCGTCAATAAAAATAACACGATAATAAACGCGAACGTAAACGGTATCGAAACTATTAATTATGTTATAAAGAAACGTATAAATACGACCATGATCGACGCATTTTATTTATATGCATATTGGCCTTCGAATCACATAAGAATGTCAAAAAAATTGTATGAAAATTTCTTTAGGAAAAATTTTATAATCAGGATAGCTTTGAATGATGAAATATAATGTTTCCTGTTGAAAATTTTGATTTTTTTTTTTTCTATTATAAAAATAAATTAAGAAAATTCTCAAAGAAATGATTTCTTAACCATTTTAAATTTCACTATTTTGTTATGATCAATGAAAATTATTAAAATCAACAAAGTTCATTATAAACCACTCACATATTTTATACACAAAAAGTCCAATAAAAAAATATGGTTCATATTATATTTATTTAATACAATTATCTTTGAAGTTAAGCGGCACCGATTTGTGTCGATTAATAGCAGTAACTGCGCACCATCGATCTGGATTTATTAAATAAAAAATAAAAATACTTTCCGTACTCAATATTTTAAAAATGACAATTCTTTCGCCACATAAAAAAGTCATTCGTTTGTAATTGATTATTGTGATATTGATAGTAAAAGTAATAGTTACGATAATCATAATGAAAATAATGAACATGCTCATGATAATACTAATTAATAATTATCACAATGAAAACTATCGTTTTCATTGTAATCGTCATCATGAACATCATTGTCAATTAACTAATATAACGATATTTATAATTAATTTACTATTATACTTGTAAGTAACAAGCAAGACTTAAAAAAATATTAAAATAGTGAATACGTTCCATCGATGATGATTACAATAATTGCGATAAAATATATATTAATTCCAAAAACATCATCCGCAAATCACAAACTTCAACCGACCGAACGGATTTAACTTGGAACCGTTCAAACTTCGAACGTAGATCCGTTGGATTTGAAAATAACGCGCGAACGGACCGCGAGCCTTTCCAGCCAGCTCAATTAGCGCTCACGTGGTCCAAGCACCTAACTATCCGGCCATTCGACGGCGTGATTTATTGGCTGGAACGGCTTTGTATCGTTGCGGATTTGCGAAGTTTGAACGGAGCTTTGTGTTGCCGTGATCGACGGCCGTGCTGTGACGTTTCAGTGTCGGTTAAAGGCGAGGCTCCATAGTGAGCGAGAATGATGACGCGATTATTTGAATATGTTTTCTATAAAAAAATATGACGGATCGTTTTTATGTTGTTGATATGTACGCTATGACGTTCTAATGTCGGTTAAGGGTGAAGCTCCATGGTTAGCATGAGCGATGGTGTAATGGCATGGGCATATTTTCTAGAAAAATATGTCGGAATGTGTTGATAAGTGTATTGTGACGTGTTAAGGGTGAAGCTCCATAGTGAGCATGAGTAATAACGCGACTGCATACTAACATATTATCTAGAAAAAATACGTCATTAGTTAACTGGTACAGTGTGACTTTTCAGTTAAGGGCGAAGCTCCATAGTAAACATGAACAATGATAATTTTCGTAAATATTCGTCCTTCAATTTATTTTCAATGAAACTGCAAACTGTTATATTTTCTCCGTTCAATATATTTTTCAAGAAGTGCTTGAAGATTATTTTCGATCCGTTGCCTTCTTCAATAAAAGCGTCAATAAAAAAAACCTGTGGCAAAGAATTCAACAAATGTTCTGTGAACAAAATAAGGTTTGCTACTTACAATTTGATTCGCAATACCGACTCCCTCTCCTTTTTCTAGTATTTCGATTTTGTATTTAGTCAACTTTTTCTCTTTTCTTCCCGCTAAAAATATCTTCAATTGGTCATCATTATACAACGTGTCCAAAGCTAGAATTTCACTTTTTTTGACGAATTTTTGAATATTTTTCTGGCATTATCTTTTTCAAAATTAAATAAAGAACCTACATATTAACGAACATAAACACACATAAATAAATTTCGTTTCATTAGATTAATCATGTATAACATAAAAAGGATGTTTTTAACAATTTCCACATATGACCGGATATTTTGTCTGTTATATCAAAGTTTTACTGTACCATAAAAAGGATTATTTTTAAGAAAGTATGATAAACGAAATAAACAAATACAAACAACGAAATGGAATAAATTTAGTCGAAGCAATAGCTGCTTTGTTCAGCGATTATCAGGTTGGCGAACAAACGTCAAAATAGGCCGTATGTTTATTTTCACGAATTTCCCGAATAATTTCAAGAAAAACCCTCGTAATTCTGTTTGTTTTACGTCCGTCATAAATTTTAATAAGGGAATTTTTCGTCTAAAATTTCTTTTGTTTTCGTAGATTAAAATTCGGGCCACGATTTCTTGTCTATTGGATGTGATTTTTAATTCGATTTATTTTCAATCTTCTGATATTTTGCAATAGTAAATCTCTCCTAATGTTCTCTGGTTGTTTCCGTCATTGTAATTATTTTTATTTATCTATTTACAACAATAAAATAAATTGTTATTAAAATCGTTGTTGTTTGTTGTTAATTGTTGTGTGTTAAAATAAATTGTTATGTGTTATGTGTCGTTTGTGAAATTGCTTGTTTTGCGTCGTACGTAAAACAATTTTACATAATATGCAAACAGTATATTGTTATGACATTCTTCAATACTAAACGCCTTTATTATTCGGAATTTGAACTTATATTTCATTACCTTCATTTCCACTTAACGAAATTTTAGCCTTGTAGACAATATTCAAAGTTTAAAACTAAAAATAATTTAATGCCTTACCTAACCTAACCATTGACACTTCCTAAACCATAAAAAGGAATGATGTTTGGAAACAAAGATAATGTGAAAAGGAAGAAGTACAAATTTAGGTAAAAAACATCAAAAAAGTTCATGCCACTATATTATTCGCATATAATGAAAAGTTTTTATGCATCGTACGCAAACTAAACAATTTTGCTAAAGATGTGTAAAAAATGTAATATCTTTCAGATAAGATTCAGAACTTTTCAGATTAGGATATTAAAACTATTATTTATCAAATCCACCTACTACTACTATTTTTGTATTAAAATCATCAGCTAATTCATCTTATTTATAATCCTTAATCATTTTTATAACAGGCAACACTTTTAACGTGCTGTAAACACCGAAACGAACCGCTATTAACCATACACAACAAAGCGTTCCCCCACGCGCACTAGGTCTAAAAATTGCGTACACCGACCAACAACCCACGGCCTCCGTGTTGCGGAATCCGTGCAAATTCATCATAATAAATCTCGAGTGGATGTAAAAAGCGCGATTTGCTCTACACGCATACAAAATTTATATATACAATATATGTATATATCCGCAACGTCATTTATCACCTGGTTTTTCGGAAAAACGGGACGACAGTGTTTGCCGCGGGAAAAATCTTATTTATCGTGCTATCGACCTTCGTCAAAATGGACGATCGGAAAAATTTATACATCCGTGAAAATATGACGTCGCTTATAAATAACGAAATGAGATTGTCTATAAATGTCGAATAGGATATGCCAATGAAAATGTGGTTTAAATATAATATGCGATTATTTTTTCAAAATATCTTCGTTTTCCGACGATCACAGATCGCGCAACATTTTCAAAACATAGAAGCATAATTCGAACCGAAAAACGAATTTTCCCAGAATTTCCCAACGAACCGATAACTTCCGGCCGCTTTTCCGAGCCGCGAAAGAAAAACGACGTTTGTTTTCGCTTAGAACGATGAACTCGAAGGATTTTTTCTTTTACATTTTCGCGTGTAAACATTTACGAGTGGATGAATCATATTCAGGCCCGTCTTTGAATTATTTATGAGGCTCACTCGTTTGCCTATGACCTATATATGTATGTGTATTTGTTGTTATTATCGTTTCTCGCGATGGAAAATAAATTAGGACCGAAAGCTGAATCAAATGGAAAATTGAATGAAAACACCTCGATTTTTCCGCTTCGGCGTGGGTGCGAAAATTCGATTTCTATAATAAAATAAATAAATGAAAACGATTCAACGTTAATGAAATGCGCGTGAATAATACATATGCTTTGGGGTGAATAAATAAATTTTATAATATATTATCCAAATTTATGTATATTACGCAAAATTTTTGTAATCACGTTTATAGTAAAAAACTTGCATTTTTTGTGAAACTTAACGTAATCTGTTGGTATTATTGAAAAATTAACTGTCAAACCTCATCTGTCAAATATGACAGTTAACGTGTTTCACAATATATATCTATGGAAGGCTAGTAAAGACTTGTATTGCTAACAACGTGTCGCAATGTGATTAAAATGGACGTTGAGGATCACAAATACAAAGTTCAGATTTGTAAATAATAGCTCATTTATATGAGAGTCGAGGAGTTGCCAGTTGAAAAAATAATTTTGATACAAATTTCAAATTTTGCTTCAATTTTGTTTAAAATTCATTTAAAAAATGCAGTATCTTTGCGTTTTTCATAAAAAATGCAATTATACAAACGTTTTGGAAGTTTTAATTTTTTAATCTCAATTTTTAAATTGAAAAAATAACGCATATCAAATTGAACCAATCAATTATTTCTGAAAGTACGACTTCAAACAAAACGGCAAACTTTCGCGTAAAACCGCGGAACATCGACACGCTTTTCCGCGGGAAAACCGATTCGAATCGCGCGAAAACATCGTTTTAATTAACACGAAAACGTTTGATAATCGTGGTCTCATTTTGTTATAACCGTAATAAAATACGGGTCGATTTGAATGGTTTTCGCTCGGTTGTGCGCAAAACCATTGTCGGCGAGGATTATGCCCTTTTGTGCTGAAAAAACTATGCCCGAGGATATAATGTGTCTGAAAAACGGGTTTTCCGTGCGCGACGGGCGGGAAAAAATGTTTTTACGCATAAAATTATATGTCGTAATGGTCTTATGTAATAAAAAAATCAAATGCGTCATTTAATAAAAATATATAATATGTAAGACTTTTTTGAAAAAATAAAAATTACCGATCGGTGATCATTTTTAGAATATAATATGGTATTAAAATCTTATATTGACCTTGACACTTATAATTTAACTCGAATATGTTCAAACAATACTAAGCTATCACATAATCTATTATATTATATTTAAGAAGAGATTGTTTTGAAATTTTTGAAAAAGATAGTTTTTAGTACGTTTAGGACGATTTCTTATCACATACATAAAGATAAAGAAAATTGGATATATTTTCAAAAAAAGCTTATTCTTGTTATGAAAATTATTTAAGCCACATATGAAGATGATTATATTATAATCACATACTTATCTTTTTTATAATATATAATAATAATAACCGATTTCCATATAATAATATTGTACATGATAAAAGAAAATCATAATATTTTATGATCTACTTAACAAATTAAATTTAAAAATTTACAACATACATTTCCATTGGTACTCAACTTACAATCTCTTATTAATTGCATTGCATTTCAACATATTTTTTCATCATCATATAACACGAACTTGATCACACATTATCTCAAAACTACAAAGCTTTATATCAATATGTATATATAATGATAACACTTTTAATCAAATGTACAATGATAGCCTATAAAGTGTACTTCCTTGACCCAAATTCGCTGAAGGAAGCGAAAAAAAAACAACACACCCCACCGCACCTATTCTCCGATTATGTAGGGAAAAGAACCAAGT
The DNA here is from genome assembly GCA_028571205.2 of Hydropsyche betteni. Classification (NCBI taxonomy): domain Eukaryota; kingdom Metazoa; phylum Arthropoda; class Insecta; order Trichoptera; family Hydropsychidae; genus Hydropsyche; species Hydropsyche betteni. The sequence continues at coordinate 199,644 of JAOXNN020000009.1, forward strand.
CGGCAAAGTGTGCGGTCTCTATTATTTCATTTTTTTGCCCGGTTTTGTTTCGCTTTTTTCTCAGTTCGGAATATCCTCCGTGTTATGAATTACGGGTCACGGAAGCAGCCAGCCAAAATAAGTCGAAGAAAACGCCGTATTTCTGGGTAGACGTTTTTCCCTCAGCAGATAAATGGCAGGAAGTTTGGCCACGTACGAGAAACCGCCATACATATATTATAAGCGTTATATCATATGCGGACGGATCAAAATAATCATGCAGAGGGAAAATCTGGGGCAAACTGTGATAAATCGGAGGATGCAACCGGGATGGATTTGGAGGGGGGGGGGGTGAAGGGGTGGCTAAAAGTTTTTAATTTTTTTTGGATTTCGTAAGATAGTTTTATAGGTTTGTTATCTTTTAAGATCTAATATTTAATATTATTTATTATTCAATGTTAAGTTTTCAATTCTGACTTTGAATCTGTACAAAGATTTTCTTTTTTTTAAACTTTCGTATTTTTAAACGATTGAATTTAATTTTCTATTCAATTATCTAAGTAGTTCGTTAACTTAAGTTTTGCTTTTTGCGTTTATAAAAAAAAAAAACTATTAGAATTACATTAAGAATTTTTCAACTCGAAACTGAAGGAAGATAAATATTTTTTTCGTATCAAAATAATTTCATGTTAAACGTCATACATGTAGGTACTATACGTATTGTATAATGCAGTGCTCCGCAACCTTTTCTCACTCACGGCACACCAAAGGTCTTCTTTGGATTCTGCGCCACACCAAAAGCTCTAAATTATATAGATAGTAGCAAATTTTCGTGACCCTCCCCCCTCCCCGACACGCTTTCTCCAAAAACCCAATAATGCCTTTAGTGATACACATAAATAAAATTGCCAACTTTTTTTAGCGAAATATAGTGTTTTTCAAATTAATCCATAAAACATATAAGGCAAGACAAGATTCATGGGGGGGGGGCAGGAATCAATTTTTTCCGCGTTATATTTTTTTGACCAATGCGTTCATTATTAGATTATTTTTAAATATAGTACATATCAAACTAAACCATAAAAAAATACATAATACTTTAATATTTGAAAAACAAATTCATGGGAGGGGGGAGGGGTAGACATTGAATTTTCCAACGATATATTCATTATTGGGTTTGTGAAAATTGTATGGCCAAGAAAAAAAAAACTTAGATATTATATGTTCGACCACTGTGATTGTCTTTTTTGCCAGAAAATGTATATGATAAAATGAAAATTGAAAAGTTATTTAATTACAATAATTATTCTATACTACATTTTAAAAAAATAACCAATATTATGAAAAATTTGAAATACATTTAATTCTGCCGCGGCACACCTGTATCCGGCTCGCGGCACACCAGTTGCGGAGCTCTGGACTATAATGCATAGTACAATACTTTTTATTATTTCTTGTCGAACAATTTTTCACTTTATACTTTGTTGTATTAAACGATTTCCACAGAATTTCTATAGTTTCCGTTACAGTTTTCTCCAAGATAAATCAATGTTTAATACATATTCTTTACATCGTGGAAAAAACGTACTTTGACCATCATAAAAAAAAATAATCTTGATCATGAATGATTTCTTGGTGCTTTTTCAAAAAAAGTACCAAAAAATCATTTTGAGAAAACATAGTATAATATAATACAATAATAAACAATCCGTACTTCCGAATTATTTTTTTGTATTCTCATATATTTTATCTATATATATTATATATAAAAATGTATATTTTTATATTTGTTTGTTTGTTGCCGTATTACTCCAACACCGTTCGACCGATCACCATAAAAATTGGCATGTATATATATATATTTTTTTGTCGAGGGGGTTTTTGTATCATTAAAATAGGTTGATCATATTTCTCAGCACCCAAAACGGACGGTCCGCACAAAAATATTCTCCCCCCCCCCCCCCATAAATAGTTCGACCGATCACCATATAAAAAATTATTTATTTAATAAGCCAAGTCCCGAGCAACGCTGGGTACTACCGCTAGTATTATATAACAAAGTAGTATCATTTCTATTAAAATTTATCTACAGTTTTATACTCATCACTATATATAAAAAAACCAATCCAGTTATAAAACATTGACTCATTGTTAACAACGAAAAAAGTATATATTCATATTATACATCGCACATTGTTTACCCCATGCCAAATTTTCCCTTTTATTAAATCGAGCACCTCTCGTATTTGCAGCGCACATTCGCATCATGATAAAATTCTTAATTTACATTCTACAGCACGTGCTGAACTGGAAAAAGGGTCCAATTGACCGTAAGGGTCGCAAAATATGACGGTGCGCGCCATTTTGTCTGTGCACGATTAAATTCATTGTTTACGTCCGGCCTGTCCACTTCAAACGGCGCGTGTTTATTGAAAAAGGTTTAATATGGTTTTCCCCTTATTTTCAGGCTGTATCGCCGACGTCTGCTGGGTGTGATGGTCAGCAGCACTTGGATCAGCGGATTTGGAGCTTTGGCTGCCACTTGGATGGGTGCTTGGGGGAGCTTCGGGCTCGATAAGAAGATTGGGTCTTGCTCGATCCTTCCAGATGGGCAGAACAGGTCCCCGAAGGAGTTCTTGTTCGTCATTGCCTTCGTGGTGCCATGTTTGGCCATCATAATCTGTTACGCTAGAATATTTTATATTGTGAGGAAAACTGCGTTGCAGTCCAGAGGTAATCAGAAGAATAATCAAAAAAAGTCCATATCGACCAATTGCCAGAATAGCAATGTGACAGGATCTTTGGAGAACAATATTCATTTGAAACCGATAACAAAATTGCCGAATAAAAACTGTCTTTTATCTCCGGAGGATTCGGTACTTGGGTCTGTGTCGACAACCACAACTACGGCTGACAAGTCTTTGAGCTTTGGAGCGGAAAAATGTCCGTTGAAGTCAGAAAAGGAGAACAATCTCTATTCAGAAACTGGGTTGACCAAAGAAAATGGTATAAGTGACTTGAATAGCAACAACAACAAGAATTATAAAAAGAAGAATGTGTCGCATATGTTGAATTTCAGGATGAAAAAAGAAAAAGGTGATCCGAATCTTTTATCGCCACCTGATATTTATTATAAGCATAATGAAAAAAAACCAAAGAAAATTATCATGGAACCTTCGAGTTCTTCGGGTATAGATACGTATGACGACCAAGAAAACACTTCTATGAGATCAAACACTCCTACTTCCATAGAATCTTCACCGACTAATACGTCAAGAAGAAAATCTAGAAGCAGTAGATTTCATAGTATACCATCATTAACAAGAATGACCTCGATGATAAGAAGAGACGGCAAGAAGTCGAAGAAAAACCATCAAACGTCAGCGTCAAACTCCAATGGGTATCCAGGAAAAATGTCCTCGAAGGACAAAAAGCTGCTTAAGATGATTCTCGTCATTTTCATATCATTCCTAGTGTGTTATATGCCCATTACTTTAACAAAGATATTCAAATCTATGGACTTCCATGTGCTTAACATAGCTGGGTACATTTTAATTTATTTGACAACTTGTATCAATCCAATAATATACGTAGTTATGTCTTCAGAATATAGACAAGCGTATAAGAATTTGATGATGTGCAAGGGATTCAGCCAGGATCAGCCGAGAAGACCTTGACCTTCCAAGAGATCCACATGTAGTAAAAATAACGATTGATGAAGTATTTCTGCTACTGAAATTTTATGAAGTCCACAAAACAATGTGAATGAATGATATGTTTAAAATATGTTATGAAATGATATTGTGTATCTCCATTCCGTTCGAAATAAACTTTGAGACTATGGACAAAAATAATACTTAAAGCAGTGAAAGTGCTAAGGGCATTGAAATTTTATGTCATTCGAAAACTTATGTATTTCGAAATATTTAAAGGCATTTATTGTTTCAATTAAATATAGTCAAATTAAAGACTAAAATGATATTTCATATATACCAATATTCAGAATTTAACTTTATGAAGGTTACTCGATTTTTAAGGATTAATATTATCGGATTTTTAACTTATGAAATTTGACAATGAATATAATAAAAATGAATATTTTTTTGAAATATATCGTAAAGAAAAATATTCATCGGATTGCATAACTCACGATCTCAAGAGTCCAAATAGGTATTGAAACATTTATGTGAAATGTGTCTGAAAATTTTGCATTTTATAAAATATTTAATACCATTTAAAGTTGAAAAGATTAGGGATAAGTCATGTAATTTATAATTTCTTACAGTTTTATAATGATATTAAGATGGCAATAGATATATTACCAAATTATTATTATATAAATAATCGATGTGATATAATTTAGAAACTGTTACGATTAAATAATATTAAAACACTAGATATATAGAATATTTCAATTATTGTGGGTGCATTTGACTGAAATTGAAATTTAGTTTTATACACCTCCTGGTTTGATAATTGATAAGTTAAATTGTGTATTTATATCTCGACCTTTGTAAACTTTCATTTTATTTGATATGTGATAGTTAACACACAAGTTTGAACAATTTTTTTATTGAAAATACAATAATTAAATATTCAATATTTAGAAGTAAGGCTACACAGTCCAAACAGGGTGCTGAAAGTGAATGTAAAATTGGCCCAATTCAACACGCGGGTAAAAGAAATGATATTGATAAAAGAGCGACAATTATTTATTAGAATAACTAGATATAATTTTGATGAAGAGATTGTTTTATATACCCGTATTTCTGTTCTGCGAAATATTTATAATTTTTGTAAAAATTGACAGAATGTATTTAAATTATTGGAGCATTTTAATATTAGATTTTGCATAAATACAATGAAAAATAAGAAATAACATTTTTTTGACTATTATTTATTTATTTATTTATTTATATAAATTTTAATTATAATAATTTAATCGACTTTTTCAATTGTTCCTATCCACCAAAATTCAAGACTATTTTCAAAAACCATTTCATTTTTATTCATTTCTTTTCCATTCTGATATTTATCATTATTTTCAATTTTGATCAAATCATCATCTAACCAAATAGTATCAGAAAAATGATGCTGTCCAGAAGACGTTGCTAAAATAGGTTTAGATGGATGTATCGACACACCATTACAGCAATCTTTGTGCACAGGAAACTGAAAATAGAGAAGCATTATAACACATATAAAATACTTAAGCGCAACGATAAAATATTTAGTCAATTACAGAACACTCGTTGATTATTTCAGCGCATTCAGACGATTCATCAATATTCCAACAATATAAGACACCGTCTGTACTACCGGACACAATATATTTTCCACATTTTGATATATCGAAATAAATCCTTTGATTGGTTTCGACTTTTCTAGTGAAAGTGTTCATTGGTGCTTTGTGAAATCTGACATCCCATATATTTATTAGATTGTCCTTTCTAGCTCCTGACACTAATTTTGTACCATCAGATGAGAATTGCAATTGTGTCACTCCACCTAGTTAATAAAATAAACACAATTCAGTCTATTTATTATAACTAGACGATAATAAAATTTGGATGTTATTCACATATTTACCAGTATGACCTCGCATTTTTGCTAAGCTTTTTGCAATCCCTTCTTGAATACTGTATAAACTAATATCAGTTTTCCAAGAACCGACTGCAATCAAATCGTGACATGGAGACACTGCTAAACTTGCAGCTGAACCCGATATTTTTTGATTTACATATTCCCTTCCTGGCCTGAATATATGACGAGAATAAACATCAAACTGAACTCTATTAAATTGGGTATTCAAACGTATAAGTTAAATATGAATACCTTTCTATGTCAAAAGTTTTGATTGATTTTTTATATCCGGCATGTATTTGAGAAGCATTGTTTGAAAAACAAATTGATATAGCGGCTTCAACTTCATCGACAGCATTATATCCTCTATAGGAACATCTCAATGATCCATCAAAAGCGTCCCACATTTGTACAGGTTTGTTTTGTCCGGTTGTTATCCAACTGATACAAACAAAAACAATTATAATATATTTCAAACGAGTATCCGAAATAGACAAAACATTTTATTTACCAACAAGTCTCAGGAATCATACTGTTCATACCAGGATACCAACTAAAGTCATAAATCAGCCCATTTTCAGGTATATGGATGATAGATTCTAAAACGTCTATACAGCGATAAGCAGATATGGAATCAGCTCTGTATAAATCTTTGGGTAACTCTATTAAATGGACACCGTCGTTATTTACAACTGTGAGGCAACACGTTCCATCCGGTGACCATTTACAGCCTCGAAGATACGTTTGGCGATCAAAGTCTCTATATGCAGGATGCCACGAAGAACGGCTCAGCTCCAAAAACGAGGTTTGTTCAGAAAACGATATGAAAGATTTTTCTGGCGCAGAACTTTCACAAACAGCAGTTTCAACATTGTTTGTTTCAACTTCCATATTTATCGTGAGAGTTCAAACGCACCGGTAACCAAAAACTAGCCTAAAAATTTGTGATTAAACTCATTTTGACAAAAGTCGTAACAACTCAACATACGACTTGTATTCAGAAACCGTAATACATAAATTAGAAAATTTAAATTTTATCCAATTTCCAGACGTTTTTTCCCAAACTACACTAACACACCGACAGCAGAAAATATCGATAATAGAATATCGACAGTAGAACATACCGACAATAGAACACACGACACTACAACACCGAACGTATAACACAAATCGAAATGATAAAATTAAAATAAACCAAGCTTTTATTAGATCATTTAATCATAATGTAATTCTCCAATTGTTCTAAAACGTGTTATGGTTTGGGTAAATCTCTTAAACCTTATTCTTATAATTATTATTGAAAACACAAATGAGATATTAAAATTATTTAATCCATATATTACACATTAATTACTCATTAAATATATTACACAGTAAAGCTAAAATATAATACAATTAATGTAATAAATTTATTAACAAACATGATAATCAAATTGCACCTCATTATAACAAAATTCTTAAACCCTTATCTATTTTACATTAGAATTACAATAAAGTAAATGCCAAATTTCAAATGAAAAATCCATTTGCGTCTCACTTTTTTCTAGTATTCTTGTGGACAGTTTCTAGCTTTAGCTGCTCTATTTCTCTCCTAGCCAGTTCTTCCACAGTCATATTACTGTGTTCAGGATTTTCAGCCTCCATCATAAGTAACAAAGCCTATTCGAAAGAACGAAAATAAGAATAGGCTCAAAATATACAAAAATAACCTAAAAACAAACATACATTTTGTTGTTTTTGCTTCAAATCCAGATCGTACTTCAATTGATCTCCGTGCATTCGTTTCCTATGTTTGTAATAATTTCCAGACAACACAAACGTCCGCGTGCAATATTCACAAGCATACCGACGTTCACCAGTGTGATGGGCCATATGATCCTGAAAAAACGAATCAAAAATAACATTTGCAATAAAAAAAATACCATCAATTTTCAATCAACTTACATCCAAACATGATTTTATTTTGAACTGCTTATTGCATAAACCACATTCAAACGGTTTAGTATCGGTATGTTTGACCATCATATGTTTTTTGAGCAAATTACTTTTGTGAGTATTAAAATCGCAAAGTGTACAATATTTGCGCTCCGCTTTATGTATTCTCATATGTCCTTTTAGACTCATTTTATTTTTGTATCTGTGGGAGTTTTCAAAAGAACTTTTAGTGAATCGTTCAAAAATTATAGTATTATTATCGTATCGTATTATTTGAATATTTTGTACTAACACCAGTCCACATAATCGACACTTTACTTTGCTTTTGCCGCTAGTATCGTGCAGCTCCAAATGATCCAAATAACTTTGTTTTACAGTGAATGTCTTTCCGCATTCTTCACATAAATGCTTCGGAGTTGAATGCATACGAAATTTATGCACGTTATACGACGCCATTGTCGAAAATCTTAAAATATATTAAAAAACTGATAATAAACCACCAGAATCTTTTATAGAATGGAGAAATCAATAACTTACGTTTTGTTACAAATGCCGCAAACTGGAACTGTCCGTTGTTCTACTGGAATATGAGTTATCTTATGATGAGTCAAACCGGACGAATTTGAATAACTGAAAAAAAAATTGCATAATCAAATGAAGTCGAAGAAATATTATTAAAAAAAGAATTTACCCTTTGCCACAAATTTTGCACTTGTACGATTTTTCCTCTGCCGGTAAATGAGTTTCCAAATGTTGTTTCAAACCGTCTAAGCGTGTGACTTTCTTTTTGCAAACTGCACATCTAAAAAATCGAACGTCGATAAGAAAAAATACTTATAATTGTATTCTAATTAATAAATTACACATACTCAAATGCCGAAGGTTGTAAATGAGTAGCCATATGTGTATAAATGTAAAAATTTTTGTAAAATCGATTCCTGCAACACATCAAATATGCTTTACTTTCATGTTTTCTCGGAAAATGTTCCATATACTGAAAAAAATACAGGTCGTTAAAGCTTAATAAACAAGCAAATGTATGTTTGATTATAAAATAATCGTGTACCTCAGATAGTTTATCGAATCTTGGCTTATGTTTACATATTCTACATCTCAAATTGAAAAATTTGCTAGCTATATCGTGGAGTATTATAGGTTTAATGACGAATTTCCCATTTTTTATGAGTTCGGCAGGAAAATCGGTGAAATTTGAATTGAACGACGGCTCCGAATCGCAATCGCTACCATCGTCAAAATCCGCTTCCATTTTACTGATTATTTTTTTTACGCTCGTTTCCAAATCGATATTTTCTCTTTTCGTTTCTTTGACAACAGAAATTTTACTATCGAATCCAGCAGAACTGTCCTGTTTATAATTCTGATCTAATTCGCGTATGGAAATGGACGGTTCAACTAATTTTGACAGGATGATGTTATCTTGATCACAGATATTGACAAAGTCATCTTCGACTTTGATAGCTTTCATCGGACTGAAAAATTTCTCACATTCGTTATCCACGATTCGAATGGTACCTTTTCTATTCGATTCACAGCCAATTTTATCATTATTATCTGTATTCTGAAAAAACAATCAAAATATAGAATATGCAAAATTTATAAACATTATCGTATAAAAACTATGAAACCTCTCCAATATCTTCATAATTGCAATCGTCCATCGAATCATCTTCTTCTTTTTCCACTTTGACGTCATCGCACGAAAACGGCAATTCTTCAGATTTTTGACCGAAGCTCAACTGCGACTTTTTGACGAGCGTATAGAACTTGTGATAATCTTCGACAAGTTCCAAACATTTGAAGCAGACCAACGTCGATGCGTCGCTCGACTTTATCTAAAAACACACATAATTTGAAATCAACTATTATCATCGCAATATTTATATTAACGTTACAACGTAAGTGAACTATCAGTGAATCTATACATTTGCTTTTCATATAAAAGGTTACGTTTGATTGAACCAGTTTTTTTCGACGCAATGTTAAAAGTCATATACCTTGTATTTCAACAAAGAAATCTTAATTTCTATATTAAAAATACATAATAATATACATACACTCAAACATAGACAAATACCAAACCAAAAAACGGGCACGAACGCATCGCAACATCAATTTGCATCGCGCTAAACTTATCAACAACGACTACAACCACCACCAATGCACACAGACTATACAAAACCAAACCAAAACATACCCAAAACGAAAACATCTCATGGATGACTACGTGAAGGTTCCCCGTGGACGTATGCGAGCAAGAAAGCGCGTCCACAAACCCGACATTGCTGGCGAGGCACAGCCGGCACACCCTCATCGCGGATCCGGTTCGGTTCGAAAAGCCCGCGTTTTTCGACTATCGAGCCTCAACCCATCCAACTATGGACCTTTTCGGGGAGGGTTCGTCTCGTTGCGGAAAACATTTTGACGTTTCGGGCCGATTCGGCGCTGCCAACGTTTGAGCTGGTGCGGGTTGCCGGTGGGATGAAGTCAAATCGTTTTTGTGGGGAGGATTAACGCTCGTGTTGTAATGGGGGTTAAGGGTTGTTTTTTTGTGGGGTTGGTGTGAGATAAAAAAAATTTAGTGTGCGCAAATTTGGTTTTTGTGCAAGGGTATGATAGGTGCGTTAATTAGGCTGCGGCTGGTTTTAATGATGGCTTCGAAAAGGGCGAGTGTTTGGAAAAAATGGGAAAATCAATCGTTTTATAATTAAAAAAAGGATGTGGCTATTTGCACATACGGTATCTGTGAATTGATGGCTATTTGCAGATACTGCATTCTGCGAATTATTGGCTATTTGCAGAAACATTATCTGCACATTATTGGCTATTTTCAGATACATTATCTGCAAATAGCCAATAATCCGCAAATACTGTACCTGCAAAAAGCCACATCCTTTTAAAAATGTATAAATTTTGAGAATAAAAACACATGAACTCCTTAAATATGTTTTTTCGGCGGGTAAGACTTACAGAATTCATTTGGTAAAATGTATTGTTTTCAAAATGGTTCCGTGATAATTGAATGCGACGATAGATGAATACAGCGATAATTGAACATAAGAATGATTGAATACAATGCACAAAAATGTTCAAGCTCAACTTAAACGGATAAAATTATCTGAAATGACTACTGCTAGTCTTATATATGCGAAAACGACGAACACAAGACACAACAAAAATGGGACAGTCTTGGTGAAAACGGGACGCATAGTTTAGTTTTAGCGAAACTAAAGGCTAGTTCGCACTACGCTAGTAATTTAGGAGATTAGCGTGTAATTTAGTGGCTAAACTACTCGCTACTGCACAGAAATCGTTCGCATTATACATCCAATACAGTACACAAGTGAGTTGTGTTTTGCAATGAACTCGACTAACAAACAGGTCAGAACTTGTTTAGCTGGTGAGCGCGTAAACACGGACGCGGTAGTGGGGGACGCTACTCGCCCGAAAAAATAGAATCAACTCGATCGGTTCGACTCGATCATTCACTAAACGACTTGGCTCGGTTTTTGCGGTGCACACACGTTTAGCCACTAAATTTCACGCTACTCTGCTAAATTACTAGCACAGTGTAAGCCGGCTTTAACGGACAGCGATTGTAGGTGATACGAAGTTCACCCGGTCAGCTAGTATCATATATTTATTTGTCGTGAGTTGTGTTCTAGTGTCGCTCTGTTCAACTGTCGCGCTACTGACAGTATGTGCCAGAATCGTATGTGACAATGTCGTTTGACCAAACATCCGTTCGCCGTCAAAAAATCACAAAACACCCGAAACGCGACACCTCCGTACGAAGTTGGCCGCCCTGCGTGGTGTTTGCGACTCTCAGCCGGGCGGGAACGAGCGAAGAGTCAACGCGAGATGGCCGACCCGAAGGACGAGCGCCGCAAATCCGCCGGTAAAACTCCACGATTCCTACCCGAAAACCGCTCGAGCCGCCGTCCTTTATTACCGACACCGTTCCCCCGTAACGCCTTCGTCCATTTCGCAGACGGCGAGTCCGACGACGCGATGAACGGGATCGAAACGGGGGACACGCCCCCGCGCCCCGACCCCGAGATGGGGGCCGAGCCCGTCGAGGAGTCGCTGCTGTCCTGCGAGACGCTGGACCGGAGCTCCCCCGATTTGTGGCCGAGGCAAAGTCAGTCGGGACCCGCTGAAGATTGTTGAGATTGTTTTTGTGGCTGACAGTTGTTGTTCGACTTTGACAGTTGTCTTGTCTAGTTTGGATTTGATATTTTGTATTTTTGGATTCGGATCGGGAATGGAATTGTATTGAATTTGGAGTAAGAATCTGTATTTTGGATATCGGCGTGATTGATCCGTGCATTATGTTTATTCACATATCTTGCAATATTGCTTAAATGTAAAACGAGGTTCATCATTATTTGAAATTAATATCATGTAATTTTACAATTGTCAATTTCCTAATATTCAATACGATTCGATTTAATATTTGTTTTCAATTTTAAATTGAGAATTACATTGAAAACAATTTCAATAATAATATCAAATCATATACTCCCGTATGCATTTTTTACATTCACTCAATTATAAACTTGCCATTAATAGTTTCAATAGATCTCGAATTGTTCTTCTGAAATTTTTGATACTTTGAATCTACTTGTCATTCTATTGAAATGTTTTCAGTGAATGTAAAAAAACATGTAGTATATTGCATTCTATACTAACATGAATGTATTCCACATGTTTTTTTAACATAGATTTAATTTCTAACTAATCATATGCAATATTTCATCTACTTGATCCTTTTTGATCTATATTTTAGTTCAAATACTTGCACATTTTCTTAAAAATTTTCAAATAAGTATCGTTTATAAACGCATTTTTAACTACATCTACTTTTTTCGTGCGTTTCCATAAACCAATATCTAAAAATCATTTTTTAGATCAAAATTTTAATTAGAAACCAAACGTTCATAGGGCGCGCGATAGCAGAGCGATGACGTGACGTCACGTACCCTTTACAACACACTCTGCAATAACAACATTAAAATCATACATTTAATTTTTTTACAAAAACTATCAAATATAACGTTCTTTTTCGTTTTAAAAATCAAAAAAAAAACTCAAACTATTCTTTAATTTAAAAAATATTTCAATTTCTGTCCATCGAAAAGGTTGCTTTCATCATTTTGACAGAACATACACAAAACAGCTGTACTGACATGACAGCAACGTAAAGAAAGATCTCCCCTTTTCATCCATTTTCTTCATCATGGAGAACACTAGCAGCCCGATCGAATCACCAAATCATGAAATTAACGACGATTCTCAATCCGCAGTACCCGGTCTTTCGGAATATGTCTCGTTGCGGTCTGAAAACAGTCGGGATGCGTGGCTGGCCGCTTCCAACTCGAAAACGGCTTCGGCTGCAGACATAAGTCTCATGCAACGTGAGTATGTGTGTGTAAATACACGTTTAATTACATATTTTCAATTCTATTGAAATGTATGATGGTTTGCAGAACTCGGCACGTTGTCGACGAGCGGTTTGATAATCGAAGTAAAGAAATTGCACGATTTAGCGTATCAATTAGGGATTGAAGAGGCGAAGGAGATGACTAGAGGAAAGTACCTTAACATATTCAAGTCTCGGAGTCAGCAATGATGCGTTTGAAGAGTTTATATATCAAAGATCGTTTATTTAAATAGAACAAATTTATATTTATATAATTGACATCTTTCACTTATTTGAATTGACTCTTGTTTTCGTAAAAGCTAATTTTTTATCGATATCCTGGCATTTGATTCAAATCGTTTTCGAGTATAATATAAAATTAATAATTTATGATAGAAGTAAAATGATTCTATTAGTTAAGGATTCTGGATTTATGTAATTTAAATTGCAAAAATTTTCCCTTTTTAAAATAACTGACTTGTGTGTGAAAATTGTTGATTTGAATGTGATCTCGAAGATTGTTTGTTATTAACGATTTGACTGTTTAGTTGTATAAAATAACGTGATTATCTTTAATTGTATAGTGTTGGAATTTTTTTTATTTATTTCTCTGTATTTTACTGTACAAAGTAAAAGTGCCTATATATGATAAAAGTTTTTTATTTCGTCTGTGAATCGATTTGATAAATCGATTTATGTAATTTTATCAATTATCGAAGTTAAAACGATCTAATTTATTGTAAAGGGACTTTGAATTGATTAATAAAGTAATTGTTTATTCATTTGTGTAAGTAATGACATGGAATATTTTCTGAAATTAATGATATTTTCAGACTTATATTCATTTATAGAAATAACGAAATTCGGCTCTTTCATAACCCATAAGCCTTGAAAGAGCCGCCTAAAGTTAAAAGCGCCAGATTTGGTCTTAAAGGCTGGTGCTCTGCAAAATCCATCTGTCAGTTTGACAGGTGATAGTGTATATATATTTATAAAGTTATAGTATAGTCATAATTATTAGATTTGTTCGTATAAAAATTAAAAAACAAACAAAATGAACTCGAAACTTTTTCGATGACGACGAAATCTTCAAAATGTCATACCGGCTCTGTTTATTTTAAGTGGGCTGTAAAAATTTTTTGGGTGATATCTGGCTAGTATTACTATCGTAAAATATTAAGACCTGCACGATTCATTAAAAAACTGCAGAGTAAACGAAAACGGCTCTTTCATGCCACTTCTCACCTACGAGAGTGTTTTCATTATTCAGATCTTCACCATCCCCTATATATAATAGCGGATTTATGTGTATCTGTGTGTCTGTCCGTTCGATGACGCTCGCGATTTTAAAACGACGTGTCGATACGATTATTTTTTGCGTCTATGAAATTATTCTTCGTGCATATATGGTTTTTATGCGTATACACTTAACGTCTATAATATCATGCAAAGTCTATAATATTATGAAAGTGTCTCTATTGACTTATGCAATACGTAGATTATTATGCATTGGAAATAATATTTGAATCCCCTATACATTTATATAATTTGAGCCTCTCGACTTATCGTTTCAATTTAGCCTGTATGCCGTTCAAATATAACCGCTATAATCGCTACACCAGAACAGCTATAACTCGAGCACCGAATTAAGTCTTTATGGTCATTGTGATAACGACTATAATCTTATCGTCTTATCTTAACGTCTATAATATGATGCTTAATACCCACTAACTATTGGCTTTGCCTATATGTCACAAATGACGAATGAATTATTTTGATTTTATTAATTGAATATTAAATATTCAACTCGGGTTCACACAATCGGATTTTTCACATTTTATCGTTTTCCTTTTCTTAACAAATCCACAGCCGACGTTATGAGCATCGGGCCTTTATATAGGCGGACCTCGACTTTCGCACATGATTGGTTCCTGAAAACGTGTGCGAAAGTTAAATGTTCGAAAGTAGAGAGATGTAAAAAAAAATATATAATTGATATTTAAAATTTTTATTTTTCAAAAATTACAATAATATAGTATATATTGTGCACTATCGCCAAAAAAATCTAAATGTACAATTTTTTCAAAATGTGCGAAATAGCGAATCGTACAAAAGTCGAATGTGTTAAAGTTGAGGTCCGGTCCGTTTGTACTAGTTAATAATCATCATCATATCATCATTGTCGACCCTTTTTTGTGCCCACTGCAGGACTAGGTCTCCCCATCAAATATTGGGGGTCTAGACTATATACCTCATCCGAGAGCCAACCTCGTATTGATAGTTAATAATCATCATCATCATCATTGTCGACCCTTTTTTGTGCCCACTGCAGGATTAGGTCTCCCCATCAAATATTGGAAATCTAGACTATATACCTCATCCGAGAGCCAACCTCGTATTGATAGTTAATAATCATCATCATCATCATTGTCGAACCTTTTTTGTGCCCACTGCAGGACAAGGTCTCCCCATCAAATATTGGGGGTCTAGACTATAAACCTTATCCGAGAGCCAACCTCGTATTGATAGTTAATAATCATCATCATCATCATTGTCGAACCTTTTTTGTGTCCACTGCAGGACAAGGTCTCCCCATCAAATATTGGGGATCTAGACTATATACCTCATCCGAGAGCCAACCTCGTGTTGATAGTCAATAATCATCATCATCATCATTGTCGAACCTTTTTTGTGCCCACTGCAGGACTAGGTCTCCCCATCAAATATTGGGGATCTAGACTATATACCTCATCCGAGAGCCAACCTCGTGTTGATAGTTAATAATAACAAACGTAAATAAAACCGTATCGTCGAGCGCGCTATAAACGGAACGCGCCTGTCAAAGCGTCGGGTTCGCCTGTTCCGCGACGCAAGCCCCAAACATGCTCGAGCTGAGCGGCGCCCCCCTGCGGTGCCTCCGCCCCGAGACCGTGGCCGCGCTGGGGCGGGGCCTCGACGCCCGCAAGGTGCTCCCCAGCGAGCGCGGCAAGTGCCGCGACTGGATGGGGCTCGTCGACGCGGCCAACTTCCCCAAGGACCTGGTGCCCAGCGCGAACGCGGCCCCCTCGCCGACGAGGGTCCTCGTCGACCACTGGAAGAAGGCGCCCCTCGAGGAGGCCAACCTGCAGCTCCTCGCGCAGATCCTGGCCGACAACGACAGATACGACGTGCTCGACGACGTCACGCCTCTCCTGGGTGAGTCCTTCGGATGCTTCGTCCCGTTCGTTCTGGGCGAAAGACTCTTTTTCGTGGCGCTCCGGGCCTCAGATGGGGCCAGGGTCGGGACAATCTCGGAGGATCGGGGCTCTTTCGGACGATCGAATGTTTTGTTATTGGAAAAATGTGTGTATTATTGAGGTGACCGTTCGTACTGATTTTTTGGGCCTTGTCCTGATTTGTTATAAACTAAAATCGGTACAGATTAAGGTGACCATTCGCACTGATTTTTTGTAAAATAAAATCTCATAAGGTGGTCATTCGTACTGGTTTTATCAGTACTGTCCTGGTTAGTTGTAAAATAAAACCAGTATAGATTCGCCTATGTGAATGTGGTGGCGTAGCGAGAGTATATAGTGTCTAGGGTAAAACACAATTTTCGTGTCTACCCCCCATGAATTTTTTAACATTATGTACTGGTTTTTACTTTGAAAAAAATGGTCACCTTAATATAAGTGAATGTGGTAGTGTAGCAAGAGTATTTAGCGCCTGGGGTAAAACACAATTTTCGTGTCTACCCTCCCCCCTGAAACGCTATCTCCAAAAACTTTATAATAAACGTATTATTAAAAAAATGTGATCCAGGAAAATTCAATCCCCCTCCCCCATGAATTTTTTAAAAATGTGTGCTGATTTTTATTTTGGAAAAAATGGTCACTTCAGTATTATATAAACTACGTATGACCCCCACTTTGTTGATTTCCCTGATCTGAACTGTGATTGATTAATTAATGGGTTCAAGGTTAGGGCAGTATTAGATAATTGATTGTTACATTATTAAAAGAATGTGTGTATTACAGATAGCACCCATTTTACTGAATTCCTAGATCCGCCCCTGCTCTGAACTTTGACAATTGATTAATTAGTGGGTCCAGTGTTAAGACAATATTAGAGAATTGGGGTTTCCAGATGATCGAATGTTTTGTTGTTGAAAAAATGTGTGTATTAAAAATTATGAATGGCCCCTATTTTGTTAATTTCCTGAGTCCGCCCTTGCTCTAAACTTTAACAATTGATTAATTAGTGGGTCCAGTGTTAAGACTATATTAGAGAATCGGATTTTCCAGATGATCAAATGTTTTGTTATTGAAAAAATGTGTGTTATAAATTATGAATGATCCCCATTTTGCTGAATTCCTAGATCCGCCTTTGCTCTAAAATGTGATCGATTAGTGTGTCAATAACGTAATGTTTGTGTGTGTAATAAGGCATACAATTTTGAATGAATACAATTGGTGTTAAGAATGCTTACTATCTTAAAATTGATAGAAAGAATGTTCATTCTCAGAAATTACCACCCCACTTTTCCGCATCGTTTTATCTTCTACTCCGAGCTTGTATATATAACATTTCAGCATGCGAGGGTCCCTCTAGCTATAAAGTTAGATCCAAGATCAGGAGGAATTAGATCTTTCGACTGATGAAATGTCTTATTATCGAAAAAATGTGCATATTACTAATTACGAATGACCCCTTGCGTTGTTGATTTCCTGAATCTGCTCCTGTTCAAAAAATTGACTGATAAACTTCCATAGTGCAATTGTCGCGAATGTTCACTCTAGGTAATTCATAGAAAGAATGTTAACCCCTGAAAGTTTTCTCTCCATAAAGTTACCCTCAAGGTTTTTATCTCGCTTCTTTTTCACTTTCTAGTTTTTCCCCCAAAATTTCATCGAAGAGATCTTTTTGTTCTCAAAACTTAATAGATTTTGCTCAAAGAATTAACGAAATGTTAAATGAAGAATCGTTTAATATCATTATTGCAAAATGATTTCTATAAATGAAAACTATGAGATTCAACGTTTGTCGAACCAGTTTAATATTTACGGAACCGTTTACAAACGTGTTAATATATTGTCGTTGGATCTTTCCGTTCACAGAAGCCGATGCCTCGCACTTCTTCGAGTCCAAAAAGACTGAACCATACCAAATCGACGTCTATCATTCTCCTCAAATGGGGCTCGACGATCAAAACATTTTAACCACTCACGATGCCATGTTGTCACGTCAAGGTAGTTCCACTTATCAATCGTACGACGCGTTCGTTCTTTTCGCCGACGAAGATTGCGAATTTGCAGGAGAGCTCATCCGACGCATGGAAGATTACGGATTGAAGGTATTTTTTTTCTTATGAATAAGTTTTTTTTAATGTTTTTCGTATTTTTAATGTTAATTTTTTGTAGATGTGCTGCAGAGAACATCTCGTCATAGGAAACTTAGAACATACGAGCATTTTAACGTTAATAGCCGAAAGGTGTACACGATTAATTGTTATAATATCTCCAGATTTCATTCAATCACCTGCCAATAAATTTTTCATCGATTTCGCACAAGTTTTGGCAATACGTAATCATTCATATTGTATTTTTAACATAAATTACTCAATATATACATTTTCATGTAATTACGGTATTTTTTTGTAGAAAAACAAGAAAGAAAAATAGTTCCTTGTATATATAAAAGATGCAATCCCAATCTTCTACCGCCGTCTTTGAAAAATTTATTTTCTCTGAACTATTTACATTCCGGTGCGCTTTTCAATTTTTGGGAAAAGCTTAGAGATTCTATTAGAACGACACCTTTCCCAGTCGCATACGGCCAACGGTAATTAATACATTTCCGATTCATTTTCGATAACTTTCTGAATAACACATATATTTTCGCATATTTCAGTGCCGTTTGCAATCAAGAATCTTATTCTTCTTCGATGTCGATCACCTCTAACAGCACCCACAGCCGCGTTCCCCGAATCGAATACCCCGCAAGCGAAGCCAGCGAATGCGCCGAGCCGAAATCTTCAAAGATATCTGTGAATTTGTACGAGTCGAACAACAGTTTAACAGTGCCGGAAAAAGTTTTGTCGAAGAGCATGGACAATTTGACACTGCCGAATCCGCAAAACGGTAACACGTCCAATTCGTTGTCGATTTCAAGCATATCGATTAGTGTGTGTGAAAGTAATACGGCAAACGCCGTTTCGAACGAACACGTCAAAAGTGGAAAGGTCCCAAAGAGCAAATGGTTTCCGAAGATTCCTAAATTTTTTTATCCTAACAGTTCTCGCAATATCGAAATGTGTAATCAAAATCCGAAAGTGCACAAACAGAAAAAGAAGTGGAGCCGTAAGAAGCCTGTGCCTTTGAGCGCTACTTGAAATGAAATTTCAAGACAGATGTACGGTCGATATCGAATTATTTTTCATGACCAAAGATATTTTTGAACTTCGTATTGCATAATTAAATGTTTTATCATCCAGAAAAATAATTAGGTATTCAACTGTATATTTGTATGAAAAACGTTGCTTTTTCGATTTTTTAGTCTTTTTTTTCTTTCTATTGAAAGCCGTTAAGTTTTTTTTTTTATATTCCATACACGATTGTTTTTAGGCTAGTCACATATCAATTTATTTGTTTAACGATTTGCAGACGTTTTTATCTTATGAATTAATTTGTGTTTTGTGATATTTAATTAGATTGAATTATATGATAGTTCAATCACTGATTTTATCGATGTACCAATATTAAAAATATATAAATGTGCAAAAATTTTTGTTATGAAATATTAAAATATAATTATATAATTTTAACATTTTTGAAATTAATGTTTTGTTTCATGTAAAGTCAAAATGAAAGCGATGATCTCACGTGCAATTTTCATTAAATCGAACTGTGATTAAAATCTAAATAATTACAGATTTGCCATTCCATTATTTTTCTTTGTTACATACGTTCTGTAGTTTTAATTTTTTTCATATGATTGTGATAATGAAACAAAATTTTATCGATTTATTAAAATCAATAAAGTTTAAATGTTCGCTTTTAATATAACTTTTTTTGAAGTTATATATAGAGGCAAATTTTGAAAAGCTAATCTTTAAATATTTAATTACTAAAAATACCTCAATAAATTTAGAATTATTATGAAAATCCCTATGGATTCTATAATTTACAAAATTCAACTATTTACTCAAATATAGTCATTTCTCTCGATATTGAAGGCGCTTTTTATGTATCGGTTAAAAATTAAGAGTGCCTTTAAAATTTATATGAGATATTTGATCCATAGGGAGTTTTGTTTGATCTTGGAAAATGTTCAGAAGCCATCCCTTCATTCTTGAGAAACGATGAATGCGGATGAGACAATTATTTAAGGCTATATATCATTCGGCACAGCTTTTAGTTCATCTTTTCGTATTTTAAGATAAACTTTAAGCGAAATTGTGCTCGACAATAATCTCAGCGGTATTCCGAAAGATTTACCATCTGATTTAAGAACACCCAGTTACTTTAGTACATAATGTTTCTTTTTTTTTTACAAATTCAGTGATCCTGAGTGCCTTTTATTAATTGTAATACAAATGAAAGAATCATTTGAATTTTTTTCCTGAAAATTACATCATTTTGATAAATTTCATATACAGTGCCATATGAAAACTTTGATAAAATTCAATTGAAATATTTTTGATATTAAATTATCTACAATTTTGTCACAACTGAAAGACAATAAATATTAAGTAAAAAAGATTTATTTATGCGAATCACATATATTTATATAAATTCTTTCTGTTTATTATAAGTAATCTTTATATTATTGGTGCATTTTTTATAAAAGCAATAGTTGTTTTTTTTATAATGTTTATATGTATTAACTATGAATTGAAAATTTATAACATGTTCCATATTTTATCTACACATATATTGACTAAATAAAGTATATATATACATTTTTATTGTTTTTTCAATCGGTTATTAACAATTTCTCTCTTGCTATGATCCAAAAATTTTCACGGACATTTATTATAACGTTTTCCAAAAGATCGTCTGGATGGCTCTGTAATAAAAAGCGATTACTTCGATTTCAAATCATTACTAAAAACTGATATAAAATAAAAATCACTTTGAAATAATCGAGCATAGAGTAAAACATCCTTTCGAAGTCTTTCAAAAGGTTGTCCACATCATTGTATTGACATTTTTTCAGTTTGTTTTGAATATCATCTAGAGTGATGGAATTCTTCCACATTGGTCTATGAGCTATGATCTGCGAACAATAAAACAAAATTATAGAATATTTAGTTAAATTTAAACTCACATAAGTTATTGTAACCTCCATACGACGATTGCAAATATTGTCGCATAATTCTTCTTTCAAATACTTTATGAATATGTTCCCTGCCTTTTTTATGTCTTTTTTAGTGCATTTCTTGGGTGTTATTATATTTTCGTTACTGTGCATCATTTGACTTTTTTCCACTAATTTGAGTGCCGATTGTGAAGCCACTCGCCATTCACTATCAGGAGATAATTTTCGTTTGATTGGTGAACTTTTCAAATCGTCAACTATTAGAAAATCATAAGTGTTTTCACATATTTTATCTTTGTCGACTGAATAATTTTGAAAGTAATTTATTTTGGGAATTTCAGCTTCCTTAGGCAACACGTATAGTACAGGACTTATAGTAACCTTTTCGTTGTTAACAAATTGTTTTGACGTAGAAGCACAGGAGAGAACTTCCCTGTTTATTTTATTCAAAACTATGTTTGTTTTCAAATCACATTCAATCGATTCGTGTAACAACTGGAATCCATCATACAAATTAGACAATAAGTCCCGTGTGCAATATTGCCATTCATAGAAAGTATCTCTGATTCCCGGGTCATAAAACTTCTCTTCGATACATCTATATTCCTCGTGTTGATCGAGCAGCAAGTTTTCGAGACCTTTCCATCCTTCTGATAGTCTTGCGAATGAGAATATATAATTTTTCATCATCCAGTGCTTGTCTTGATTTCTCGCATTGGGCATTTCAGTTTTTTTCACTTGCTCTTTAGTTTTAGCGCATAGCTTATGTAAGTTTTTCAGACAGAACCTTCCTTGGTTTTCCAGACTGAACTTTTCAGCCGATTCGCATCCTTCAATAGCCATTTTCATGATTTGCATAGATATCACATTTTCTTTATCAATTTTTTGATGATTATTCAAAATTAATGATGGACATGATTCAGATCTATAAAGTACATTAACGTTGAAATCTTGTGAGCTTATTTTTTGTTCTTTTACGTTTCTATTAATAGTCGTTTTATTCGTATCATTGAAATTAACTTCTTTATAACCTGAAAATATTTATTTAATTATTTTTTTACGTTAAATAATTAAAATTAATTTATTAAATTGAACCTCTACAACGATGCATATTTAAGGTTGACAAAATATAATATTATAACAATATTCTGATTTTTTTTTAATATGTTTTAAAAATCAATACTGTTGCCATGATTATGGTAAAAATTAAAATAACTTCAATTGTTATATTTATTTTTAAATAATATATATACATTATTCTTGAAAACAAATTTACACCCATAAAAGTGTATTTTCGCTAAAAATTTCGTTGTTTTTTCAGAAAATATCGAGATTGAAAACTCTCCGTAGGCAATGTACCAAATAAAATAAGTCAAACGTAACAATATTTAATATATCTGATGCAGGGGATGATAAAACGTCCGAATCCGTTGCCAAAGATTTCGGCTCAAATTGGGATATCGCGAAATGCACTTTTCTCGTACACAATCAGTTTTCCCGCCAACGTTTTTCCATTATTTCCACCGAATCGAAAACTCCGTGTTCTCGTATAATATAATACGAAGGTTTACACTTACGATTGAAAAAAATAATATAAATATATTTTATTTTCCAAAAATAACTAATATCATAAATTACCGTTGTCTAGGTTCAATGCATTTTGGAAAAAAATATGGGCTCATTCAATTCAATGTATTACAAGGAAAATTTTAATATAAATTAAATTGATTGATTTTTTTTATGGGTTCAACTTGTAAAAGAGGTTCAGGAACGTATTTCAAGTTGAAGAATATCCATATTGAATAAAATATTGTACATAAAAAGTAAAGGTAGATAGTGTACCCATCTAAAAAAAGTTCTTCAATATCTGCAAAAAAATAGTAGCGAAATTTTCACACCATATTATGGCGCCAAAATAAAATTTATTTTTGACGAAATGCTCAATTTTTCCGCCGATTTCGCTTAAATATAAACATGATTGAGCGTCCGAGTTTAAAGCGCGGCTTTTTCCGGAAGAAAAATCGAAAATGTCCGCCGTTTCGCATAGTAAACGTTTTCGGCGATGACCGAACAATACAGCCTTTTAAATAGCTCGATATATTATTTTTAATAATCGCGAAAGCTCGCCGTTTATAACGAACACTGAAATTGGCCTTTGCTACGATGTTGTATTTTATATTAAAAAAGTGTTAGTATTTATAATGTTCGCGCGATCGTTGAACCGGTTTTTTATAAGTTTTGGTTATATATGATATCATCTTTTAGAAGTCCTTTAGTAAATTATTGTATTTATTCACAAATTTGTATTTTAACGGATAAACATGCATTTATTTCAGGAGTAGTTTGTACCTGTACGTGTTTTATGAAGATTGTGTTTTTCCAAATCATTTTCCTTTACAATTAGATCGTCTAAATTTGTACGTGCTAACATTTTAGTTTTTTAAAAGTGCTACTGTGCACAATGTGAATCAGAAACTCGTTAAGATATACTTAAATAATAAATATAACTTCCAAACTAAATATGAAATTCGTTAAAAAAAAAACTCAATTTTCACCCATATGATGCATGAATTACGCGTAAAATACGTTAATAATCTCAATTTATACACTTATAATGTATTTTATTATGTTAAAACGCAAATTCGTCAATAAATATCACACTATCAATGTTGTATAATATTCTCATGAATTTATCGTAACTATTGAATTGTACAATATTGTCGTAAGAATTTTTTTTTCAAGTGGAATAAATCCATTCGTAACAATTATAATTAAACTACTTTTTTTAAATATAGAAATATGATAATTTTATTGCCTTACGTATCTGAGATTCCCTATAATTACTTAACCATTCTAATTGTAAAAGAAGAATAAGTTTAGTTATCTTTACGAAATAATTTTCTTTTCGTACTATAATAGATAGTTTATAAATCTATTATAATTTAATTTTGGATAATCTATCTATGAAAAATGAATTGCCGTTTGGTGATCGGCTAAAACTTAAAAACCACTTGACCGATTTGTATATTTATTTTTTCTTTTCACTTTAACTAACGGGTGGTTTACAAAGAAAAATAATAGGCGAATTTCTAAAGGAATGCTAAAAAATAATATAAGTAATTTTATATGGGAAAGTACACCGCCCCGCCGAATTAATTGCCGCCGTACCACCGCCGATTGTAATTATTGTCACAATAATTACATTAGGTACAATGTGTGTGCAGAACGCGTGTTCACAACAGGAACCAGCAACGGAAATCGGGAACTCGTGTGTGCAAAACGCGTGAAGACAACGGAAACAACGAGACAACGGGACAACGGGCGCTATTTTAAGATGGAAAGAAATCCAGTATTTATATATGCGAAAACGAAGAGACGAACGCAAGACACGACAAAAACAAAACGTATGGTCAGCTTAATTTTAGTAAGACTAACCAATACCAATTGTAGGTGATATGGAGTTCAATGATAGTTTTCAATAAACCTAATTTCATTTTTTTCACATTTTTTGCAGTTGTTAATCACTTTTCAAAAAAATTGAGGTTTTTTTAAGACGATAATGAAAAAGGACCATAGGTGACATGTAATAAACAGCTATACTAATTTATCACACCTTTTCCGAAAGATCATCGTCTTAAATTTTTTCGTTTTTCCGAAAAGCGGTCAATTACTGCTACATGGTTGACCATGTACCAGTACCATGCAATGCATCGGCGGTCGACCACCGATGCATCACCTTAACATAAGTCCGTTCACAGCTAAAAAACCAATTATTTTCTTTAAACATTTTTACACTCATACAAACATCTGATGACACTAAAAGTGCTAACACACGTAGCAATTCGATTGCAAGCAATAAATTAATGCGGGCTCTAACCGCCGCGGCGCTTCGGTCATAATTCTGCTTCCGAGCGAGATTTAGACGTAATTGGTTGCGCGTAACCGTATCGCAACAGATGTTGCGATATGGTTACCATAAAAGTGCTAGCACACGTAGCGATTCGGTTGCAAGCAATAAATTATTGCGGGCTCAAGCCGCCGCGGGGCTGCTTGCAACCGAATCGCTACGTGTGGTAGCACTTTTATGGTAACCATATCGCAACATCTGTTGCGATATGGTTACGCGCAACCAATTACGTCTAAATCTCGCTCGGAAGCAGAATTACGACCGAAGCGCCGCGGCGGTTTGAGCCTGCATTAATTTATTGCTTGCAATCGAATTGCTGCGTGTGTTAGCACTTTTACTCTTGCCATATCCACGGCTTGAACCATCATCATCATCACTCTTAATATAATATGTAAATCATTCCAAATATTAACGAATCTGAAACATCAGACACTTCATAATATAAAAGTTTGTTCGAGTGTCAACAGATAAATATAAATTATTAAACGATACAAAAATTTTATTTTCAAACGACGACACTAAAAATCACTGAAAAAAATGACGAACCGACACACCGATTCTCCGAAAGACACTGTTCGTTTTCAGATTACATTTTTCCCACCATTAACGACCCGGTGCCATCGAGGGGCGTTAAACTGTTCGTCTGGGGGATGAACCGTGTCGCCCTAGCCACAATAAAGTCACTTTCACCATTAACTCTGTTAGATTTTATCGACGGTCATAAAGCGCGGTCACCCTACTCCCTAGCGGGTAGAGTGGTACCGAAAGCGGTCAAAATCTGATGATGACCAGAACGGACTTTGCACTAATTAACAATCAGTTATAATTATTTTTCTATTAATTTTGATTTTTGTTTTCGTCACCAAGAGAAAGTTGTTCTGATAATTTTTTTTTTTTGTATAAGAAAAAGAGGTTCTTTAGAAGTTTGGGTAATAAAAATTATTGATTCATATAAACAGATTTTCAGATCCAATTATATACAGGAAAAAGTGAATCTTGAGAAGTTTGCATAATATAAAATACTAGCTGAACCCGGCAGACGTTGTCCTGTCAGTTTGTATTATAACAGCTTGATATGATTCTATGAATTGCGTAACCAAGGCAACTAAATTCAACAAACGACAGACCTTCGACTCTTCATACTGAATTTTTTTCTGATTTTTTTTTTGTTTTAATGATACAAAAACATTCTTGACAAAAAAATAATTATGCATGCCAATTTTCATAGTGATCGGTCGAACGGTGTTGGAGTGAAACGACATCATATATACAAACATCCATTTTTATATAGATAGATTAATTCAAATCAACAGATTTTCAGATTCAATTATAGACCATCCCACTTATCACTTAGTTTGAATAATCTTCATTAAAAATATTGTTTTATTATTATATAATATACAAAAAAATGATTCAATTATTTTTCTATATAAAAAATAAACTATCGGCTTTTGGAATAGATTCCATGTTTTCACACGCTTCCATGTTTTTAATTCATTAAAACCTCAGTATTTTAGAAGCAGATTATTTTCGTTTTACCTACTATATGTTGTGAATATTCGAGGTGGCGTCTGTTCAACGCATTTTTCCGCTTAATGTTCTATTAATATTGAATAACTCGAAAGTATTTGGAAAAATTCCAAGGTTGCAAACAAAATGCAGAAGAAAATCCGACGGGGAAAGCTCGTGTTAAATAACGCTTCGGAATAATCACGGGAAAAAAATCCTAAAATGCACCCGGTAACGTTGGTAACTAGATCAAAATGATTTTTTTTTTAACACATGTTTTGAACGT
This sequence comes from Hydropsyche betteni, assembly GCA_028571205.2. Taxonomy (NCBI): domain Eukaryota; kingdom Metazoa; phylum Arthropoda; class Insecta; order Trichoptera; family Hydropsychidae; genus Hydropsyche; species Hydropsyche betteni. The sequence continues at coordinate 226,581 of JAOXNN020000009.1, forward strand.
ATATTACGCAATGAACCGTTTCAAAATTTAATTGAACTAATAAAAATATTCAAAAACAGAATAATAAAATCAAAAATTCGCATAACTGAAATAAATTTCAAGTCAAAATATTATTTTGCGTCGCGCGTGAATAAATAATGATTGCAGTGGTTTTATATTCCCAGTGAAAATATTGATTTGCGAATGTAACTAACTATTTTTGATTTGATATTAACAAAATTAGTTTTTAGGTGTATATTATAATAAAATACACTTTCACGGAGAATATAGATACAATTATTTGTCGTTCAACATGTTACTCATTTAACACGATTTCACTTTAACACGGTTTCTGTTTCGCCGGAACAAAATTGTTTCTTGAAGAAAGAAAATTGTTTTAGAACATACGCTTACGTCGTGTCTATGTCCTTTTATCTATTAAAAAAAGACATTTGAAAATAAAACAATGTGTACACTTTGTAAATATTTAGTTTCTTGAAATCTTCCTTACAAATCATTCATTCTCAACTAATTTTCAGCCCCAAATGAAACCAAAAGTGACAATGAAAGCTCCAATAAGATTTCCTCAAAAAATGACATGTATAATATATTTCTTTAATTTGGCTAAAAAAAACCTATTTTCCTCCTTTCCATACATTGGTATGACTTATTTAACACGATGGTTTTACAAAACCTTTCTACCGTGTTATACGAAAAAAACCTGATTTCATAGTAAAAATGTATTACCAATAAAAGTATCGTGAAAAAAGGTCGGGTTGGGTTTTAAATTAGGTAATTTTTATTACAATACTAGTATATAGGCCCGATGTTGATACCATCGGCTGTTGATAACTATACTATTAAATAATAAAATAAAAATTGAATATATTTATGCAAAATTATTTTATAACTGTGCCGTTGCATGATGTAATAAAACAAAAATTGAATACATGCAAACATATTTTATAACCGTGCCCTTGCAAAATGTCTCCAGAATATAAGATTATATAGGATAAGATTATAGCCGTTATTATAACGACCATAAAGACTGAATTTGGAGCTCGCGTTTTACCCGTTCTCGTGTAGCGATCATAGCCGTTATATTTGAACGGCATACAGGCTAAATTGGAACGATAAGTCGAGAGCCTCACAAACAAACACAGACATC
>JAOXNN020000009.1:235809-252217 GCA_028571205.2 Hydropsyche betteni
AAAAAAATGTAATAAATTATGTTTGTAATTTTTTTTTTAATAATCTCACTCGATGATAAATCATCGAGTGAGATTATCAAAGTCAAATTGAAGAATAGATCGAATTTCAGTGATTATTATGATAATGGTTTTGATGATATTATCTGATGGTTGATGGTTTGTTTTGTAAAAGGTTTAATTTGAGTTTTAAAGATTGAATTTGAAATTTAAAAAGTTAAATTTTAAGTATAATATTTTATAAAATTTGTGGCAGATATTTTTTTAAATCAATATTTTGAAGATTGTGATAATTTTTTTTAAACTTGTAATGTATAAAACGAATTTTTTTTTGTATTTTGTTAAAATTTGTATTTTTTATATCATAAAATTTATTATAAATGTCACTTAACTAATTGTAAGAACATTTTTGGAAAAAAAAACATTTATTTCTCACTAATCAATTAATACTAAAACGTATCGATACAAGAAAACCCAAATATTACACATCCATCCATTAACTACATCTCACATCTCTCAACAACAATAATCAACATCAAAACTGTACCAACAAAACAAACATACACATTTGCTCGACACGCGTTAACACCAATCATTGTCTCGAATTTGCCCCGGCCATATTGAACCCATAACAATATATCTTCATACGGAATACTTGGATCGTTCGCGAGCCAATAAACACTCGCACAATACATAGTTTTAACGAGCTACATCTAAAAATATAAACGGTGCAAAATCAATTTATTGGAACACGAGAAAGATCCATTATGCGCCAGAAGGATTGTAAACATATTCGAAGTGATTTATCGGAGCGGTCCGTTTGTAGTGCTTGTTGATCTTTTCTGAAATTAAATATGGACGTTTATTGTTTGAGAGAGTGCGATCAAAAGAAAGTATTGATTTATGTTTATTTTATCGTTGGATTTTCGATTTAATATAGTTTATGTAATATAAGAAACTTTTCGGAATAACATCGGAAATTTTGAGTGTTGAATCAAGTGTTCAAATGTAATATTTTAAATGAATTTTTGCAATCGAAATTATCGTTCGTCGAATTTATTACATCTATATATTGACCGCATCAATTGTTGCACAATTTTTGTGACCCATAGTAATAATATTAAATATATAATCAGTAGTCACGTTGGTGTATTTTTTTAAAATAGATTTATAAATTTTCTGAAATTAATATTTTTTTAACTTATCAGATAATTTAATATACGAGCCACTATATTTCATGTGGCATATCTCCATTTTCTTTCAAGATAAATATTCAAAGTTATGCGTTTTTCAATATTTTTAAACACTGTTTCCTGTGATTAACTTATTTATCGTTTTCAAACTTCTATAAAAATCAAAAACAAAAGTAGGGTAACGACACTAGTGGTGGACCATGTACTTGTAGTTGACTACTTTTTATAAAAACGCAAAAATTAAGATTTTCAAAGAAGATAATCTTTCAGAATGTATGCGATTGATAAAGCGCTTATTATAGCTTATATATCACACCTTTTCCGAAAGATTATCGATTATAAAGACCTTAGTTTTAAGTTTTTTTAAGAGATGGTCAACTACAGACACATGGTTAATAATTAATATTTTGAATTGAAACAGTGTTTTTCGGACTGAAAATTGATAACGTCACTTTCATAACATAACTTGAAATATCTTTCGTTCGTTTTATGGAGATATTATGTAATATTGTATTGACTTTGTTTGTTGGAAACATACAAAGAGGACATCCACCCAAGTTAGCTTAATCCTAGACTTAACTAATTTTTTTCGAAATTACTATTTGCGCCACTTTCATGTATAACTACTCTTACGACAACTCCCATATAAAAATTCAACTCCAAACAGAAACATCACCCGAAAACACGACCTCACACAAACGAAACCCGAATTTCGCAAAACGCGAAAGCAATTACACAACCGAAACACTAACGACCACCATAACGACAACCGTCCCAACACTCACAAACACGCAACGCGTTTTTTTTCCAACATTACAATAACTTATATTTTGTTTTCGCGGAATAACGACCTTTCGCCGACGACACCGCAAACCGCACACACACACACACACATACACACACACACACACACACACACACACACACACACACACAAACATTTGCACATACACACCGCAAAAATACGGGTGTACTTTTCCATAAACAGTGCGGCCCGAAAGCTCGGGGTTTTCCATCGGATGGATGGTTTCCTGGGGCCCGAGGCCCGGCCAAATGGATCGTTTCCGGCGGCCGTTTGTCATAGCGTTTTCTGCCCAGAATACATTATTTTATATTATATTATGTGGGGTTTGTATGTGTGTGTGTTGTGTGTAATCCGTTGTTTTATCGGGTCGTGCGATTTCGCGGTTTTTCCCGTTCGCTTTTGGAGCGTTTGATTGCGGAGGCTTCTTATTGATCGCTGGAAATGGGGTTTCTTTGATGTTGAGTGGGTGATTTTGATTTGTGAAATTTATTTCGAGTTGTTGAATGTTTTGATTTGAAGTTGAGCTATAAGCAACGTGGTTGATTCGTGGATTTGAATGGTTTGAGATTTTTTTAAATTCTTTTTTATATTGAAATTTCTAAAAAAAAATAATTTTTCCTTATCACTATATGCATGTTTTCACACTTCAAATTCAACCTTTTCAACTTAAAATTCAACATTCTAAACTTCAAATTAAACCGCTCACAAATCAAATTCAACCATAGGAAAGTATTATTCAGACTATTTTCATAGTAATCAATGAAATATTTCATGCATACGAAATGTTAATGTAATATAATGGATAATGATTTAGAAAATACTTTATTGAAAAATTATATGTGATGATGATATTATATAATGATGATATGTAACTTATCAATTTTAATAATGAAAGAGCTGAAATAAAAAATATAAAACAATTTTTCATCATATAAACATTATTAATTGCACAAAGAAAATACACTTTCTTAGTATAATACTTAAACTACACAAAAACTACCTTCTTATTAAAAAAAAAACTTCATAATGAAAAAACCTTATCCTTCAATAAACATTATATTCACAACGAAGAAAATGCAAAAAAAATCATTCAACCCAAAACACCTAAACAAATACGCACAAATCTCAAAACGATTCGATCCATACGAGCGCCTTTACGCAATACAAAATCGCTGAACACGCAACAAAAACCATATCCTTTAAACCCTAAAAAAAAAAAACACTATACAGCATATGAATCGATTACGTCCTCGTTGTAAGTTTACATCTGTAAATGGATTGTTCGGCGTGTTGCCGGCCATTGTTGGCAAATTTGGTTCGTAGACGCTTTTGAAGTCGCCGTCGCAACTTTTGTCGTCCGAGCGGAAGTTCGATTGAACTTTGTTAAGTTGTGATTGATGCTGAGGGATCGGAATGGTTGTTGAGGGTGGCTCTGATGGATAATAGGGTAGGTTCTGTTTGAATATTACCGATTTTTTATGAGTCGATGGGATGAGAGGTCGATCTTCGATTTGTATGTTAAAGTTTTTTGATCTTGATTTAATCGTAGAATATTTATTTATTAATTAATTTAAGATATGATGATATAAATATAACATCACGATATTATATTTTTGTCAACAACGGTTTTTAATTGACGTTGGAGATAGTTTTTTTTATATATTATATTTTAAGAATTTAAGTCGTCGAAAATTTTTATCATAAGATGACTGTATACTTTTAAGATTCCAAAAAAAATTTTGGCAAGTTGGCATTTCTGTCTGATGAGTCAAATTGCGAAATTTATTTATCTTCACATTGCATCGACGATTAATCAACATCAAGCTAATGCCATTACTAAAATCAAACACACAATAAAAAATCATCCCATAAAAGCAACAACCATCGAATCCAAAAAAAAAATCATACGCAATTTGACTTTTGACGCTCGCGACTTTTACGCCCGGCGATAATTCATCTTTCACGCGACAAAACGGAAGTCTCATTGTCCAATAGAACCTTCAGGTAAGTGCATTCGCCATCGGCTGCATGTGAATGGAGTCAAGGCATTGTTGCACAATGGGACACCCGATTGAGACTCGATGTTTACAAGTTTTGTGGGTGGAAACATCCGCCTGGCTCTTTGCTTTCGGCTCGATTGCGAAATTTTATTTTCGGGCTGATTTATGATTTTTTTTCGAAATAGATTTCAGGTGACTGTTCGATTTGATGATTTCGAACTGAAAGTAATAATAATTAATTATAATTCATATTATTTAATTTTTCATATCATTGAGTCAATGTGTGAAAGTTTTGTATTTATTTTGCAAATAATTCTTATTTTTTATTTTAAAATCAGAATAAAATTAATTGTATCATAAGTAAAATATAATATACATATATAAAAATTATATGTAATTATTACGAACTATCAGTGGCTAATGACCAGTGTGTATAATATGTGGTCATTTTGCCAATTTGAGTGACTCGAGTGACTTGAATGACAAATTACTAACAATAAATATATCGAGCAGTTGTACTATCACCAATTTATCGCTCGAATCGCTCAAATTGCTCGAGTCATTTAAATCACACGAGTTGTTTAAGTCGCTTAACTCATATGAGTCGCTCAAATCGCTCAAGTTGCTTAAGTCACATGAGTCACTTAAGTCGCTTGCGTCGTTTAAATCGCTTGAATCGCACTCGAGTTGCTTAAATCAACTCACTTTAAATCACTTGATTCGCCTAAATCACATTAGTTGCTTGAATCATATGTAGTTCAAATCGCTCGAGTCGCTTAAATTACACGAGGTATTTGAGTCGCTCAAATCGCTTCAATCGCTCGAGTCGCTCGAATCGCTCAGTTCACCAATACAAAAGCCACTTCCTATAATTTCATAAGAACTTAAAAGAATACTAAAAAGTCAATTTGTTTCACAAAACATGGTCACACTACGCATTTTGTGCGTGCGCAATTCATCCGTTCGGCTTTCTTTGAAAATTCGCTTGTATCCGGTTGTTGTGAGTGCCCTCCCCATATCGTACATTTGGAAGTCGGCATCCATCAGTCCGTGACTCTTGTTATCCTGAATGTCTTGTAGTCCTTTGTCAGGATCGACTTCAGAATGAGGATGTTGCATTGTTACTTTTGCGCCATAGTGTATTACGCGATCGGTGCCGATTTCGCACGGTTGCGTAAAAGCGAATTCGCATTATTAATATAATATATTTTTATTATTACGTTTTTATTGTATTTATGTGAAAAAGTGGATTTTTACCATAGTTTTTTAAATTTATTTTCATCGTGATCTATTAATTTTAAATCAAATTACCTTTCAAATGCGATTATCGAAAGTGAGATGTCGCTAAACACTCGACTAGTCTCTACGACATGATGCAATTAATATGCTCCATTGAAAATTTTAAATTTATCCAAAAATAACACTCGAATCAACGTTTCTTAAACAATTCATCACTCTGAACAAAAACTTAACAACATCCAAGAAAAACATGTATTAACTGTGACATTTTTTTCGAAATATCTTCGGTCCGGTGCATTGGCGTGTTTATATTCGCGTTCGAAAGAAGGCGAAAACGTTTCGTAACGCTTCTCTGAAAATAAAATTGCCGTTTCACGAAATCAGATTGATTTTGACATTAGAAATGGGAAAACTAAGTGAAAACCGGTGAGTTTTCTTGACGCGAACTCAATCCGACGCCGATCGTGAAACTTGGCCGCAACGCGCCATCGGAATTTAGGATAACCTTCAAACAACCATAGATTTTATTTTTTATTATAAAAATTACATTATTTCATATTTTTTATTATAATATGATTTTATGAATATTCAATTTATCACTCATAACCAAAATAAGTGAGCAATTTGCGCTTAAAAATTGATTTGATCTGATTTTTATTTATTCAATTTAATAATATTATCTAGACATAATCAAATTCTCATATTACAAACCTATCAAATTATATTATACAATAATATTTTAAAAACATATATTTTTGATATAAAATTACAACTCGTTTGTACTTTTTGAGTTCGATTATGAATTGTAATAAGTACGAGTGAGCGTAATTTGTTCGAATGTTTAACTCATATCTAATAATTCATTTCAATAAATAAATAAAGGGGTTCAAATTGAATTATTCGCTCGTTTAATGGTTGAATATAAAAATAAACTGAAGTATCCCTCTGCCGAAAGCAATCTCGCAACTGCTGTACAAAATCATAATATTAATGAGTAAAAATGAAATAAACTCTGGATCGTAAAACTTTAAAACAAAATTAACAATTCAATACGATACAATCTAGTGAATTTTCACATAAAACATTAACTATTATACATCTATTCTTCTTTTCGTGCACTTAATAAATTAAATTAATAAAAAAATAAATAAAAAATTACTTCACCACGATCGAGCTCACCTCAAATTTTCGAACGATCCGACCCCTCTAAAGTTTCAAAATCGCCCGCAAACTATCAATTTTAAAATTGCCAAGTCCCCGACGACAACACACAACATTAACAAAAGGGAGAGATTTTTATTAACCCCTTTTCGACGTAGGAGGGTAGCTCGCATATTGTACAAAGCATAAATAAGATAAATCGCCGAGCTGCCCGCTTTTTGTTTTTCCGAAAGATTGACTTTCATGGTTTGTTATTTTTTTTCCTCGGCTCCTACTCGACGCTGTCCTCTCCCTTTATATGGGAGTGTCGTGCTTTTTTCGGGTTTTTTCATTTGCAAATGCATCTGTTTCTAATTTTTGTGTGTGCGGGTTTTCGGGAAAGTGTTTGTATGGGCGTGCGTCACGGCACTAACAGTATCCCGCGGGGATATTTAGTTCGGGAATAAACGACGTGTCCAGTTTATGTCCTGCTGAGATTTGTTTTGTTGGGAAGGACGATTTAACACTTAATAAAATTTATATATGTTGTCAAATGCATGTAAGATAGATATTTTTTAAATAACGATTGTTTGGAATCTTTATTATAATTTGTAATCAAATTTACAGTATAATAATATATCATATTCTTATTCTAAAGTATGTATATAAAGCCAAACAGATTTAGAAACTAACTAATTTAGTTTTAGTTAGCGCACTAGTAAAATGTCTAATGATATCAGTTAAGATACCGTATATCTGGTGATATTCCACCCAATATTTTCTAAATCTTAATCCATATCCTGTCATGGTACCCATTTGGGAAATCGCTGAACAAGCAACCTATATTGTTCTCTTGTCAGTTGGTTGTATTATATTTACAATTAGTGAAATGTTGCACATAGTAAAGAAAACTCTAAATTATTATTATAAAAAAAATCTGTTTATATTGAAGTTTTTAGTATTAAGCGATAAAAGGTAATTTTTTTAGGTAAATCATAAAAAGATTTGGCAGGAAATGAGTTTTAAATTTGATAATAGACTTTTCGTGAAAAAATTGTAATATAATATATGAACCTACAATCTTAATTTTGTTAAAAAATTGAATTATTTGAATTAAAAACATTAATAAACACGAATTTTCATTGTTTATTTTTAGATCATAAACTCTTTTTATACTGATACATTTTCTTGCTATTACAGGTTTTATAATCCAAATCTTTTTTAAATCAAATTCAACTTGTCAATTCAGAAAATATACTAAAAAAGTTTTAATTTGATTAGTAAATGCTTGAATTTGAATTGTAAATGGTTGAATTTGAATTGTAAATGGTTGAATTTGAATTGTAAATGGTTGAATTTGAATTGTAAATGGTTGAATTTGATTTGTACAAGGATGAATTTGATTCGAGAAAGGCTGAATTTTAATGTTTTAAGCCTGTATAACGAGACATATGGGTAGCAAGCGAAATTTTCTGACACTTTAAGCAACACCGGTCAATCCGTACCAATCCTTGATCAAATCCAACTTGTCAATTCAAAAAATATATCGAAAAAGGTTGAATTTGATTTATAAATGGTTGAATTTGATTTAAAAAAAAAACCTAAATTTTATTTGTGTAAAATTGAATCTGTAGCATAAAACCTGTATAACGATACACATGAGTACCGCACAAAATTATCTGACACCTCAAGCAACACCGGTCAATCCATATCAATCCGACTACAACCGAATCAAATAAAACCGACACGGAATCCCTCACAGATGACAAAGCATAAGTCGAACTTATGTTAGCGATTCGCACACTAGGGGGTTGCACATACGCAGTGAGTTAACCCTCGCCGCTCCCCGTCACGAAATAACTCTATTTGCAGTGCTTTATTAAGATTTATCGCTTTCTGGTTAATGTCCTAATATAGAATGCAGTATAATCTATGCTCGCGCGTGTGTGTGTGCGATATTGATTTCTTATTTGTACGCTTACATGCGATTACGTTTCGGAGGGAGGTCCTCTTGCAGGACACTGATTTTAAGGGTTGGCGTGCGTTACACCCCGACGATTATACGGTGCGTCCGTTTTGTAAAATGAATATGTTTTTGGGAGTGGATTTGGGCTGTGGGTGGGTTTGTTTCGGAGTTTTGATTGTTTGAAATTGTTAATTGGCGTTTTTGCTTTGCCGTATGTGCTTGGGGAAAAGTCGAATGTTAAATTAAAATATCTTTTTTATTTAGATTTTGTATCAAATATTACATACAGATTTTACACTCCAAATCATGACCGTAGCCAAGGGGAAGGGCATGGGGCCTTCCCCCCCCCTGAATTTCCTAAAAAATGAAAATTATACTTAAATTATGAGAATTTTTTTGAAATATATCTATATCAATTCTTTGAATGTCTTAATTTTTTACACGATTTATACTTTATATGAAAAAAACAGCATATTTTTATTGCTTGAAATTTCTTACAAAGTTCTGCTTCCCTTTCCTTCTAAAAAATCTCGGCTACGGCCATGCTCCATATTTAACGTTATTCAAATTCAATCTTTTATATTACAAATAAAATTCAACTACCACAATTTTATTTCCTTCATTTTTCATTTTTTTTATAATTTTATGAAAAATATAAAAAAAACTTTAGCTACGCATCAATGCTATCTATTTTCAGACTCATTTATTAAAAAATGTAATGAATTATGTATCTAATTTAAAAAAAATCTCTAACTGATATTATCAAAGCTAAATTGAAAAACAACTTGTATTTCATTGATTGCTATGATAACCGTCTTAATAATAACCGAAATTTGAATTTGATTTATAAAAGGTTCAATTTAAAGTTCAATGGTTTGGAATCTAAATTTTTAAGATTAAATTTGAAGTTCAAATGATCAAATGATGTTATTTCCTTTTTTTGTATGGCACAGTTTTAAAATTTTATTCAATTCACACTTCCGATCAAAATCCAATATAAAACCGATTACACCCTGAAAAATCTAACATATGCCCCACACGACCATCCTCAACCCATCCTCGGATCAACACCATTGAAATCCAATGACACCATGATCGATTACACCAATAACGACTTCTATACCAAACAAAACCGAAACACACCAACGCATAAACGTCCGCGAAATTTTCAATTTACACTCGTACCAGAATATTAGACGTGTTAGCTAACACATAATCCACTTAAGGAAAAAATCTGACGCACAATACCCCTTCGTCGGGGCGTAATGCCGTTTTTATTAAAACGGCGGTGATAACGAGCTAAACGGTCTTATTCGGTGAATATAAATTTGTATTTATGAGACGGTTCATTACTACGTCATCCCCATGAAAATCCCGATGGTGGTTTCTGTTGGGGATGGCGTAACTTGTGCGCGATCGACGTATGCTCGTGCTTTATGTTTGGGGTGGGTTTTTTTTTCGGTTCATTATTAAAATGTCGATTATCATATTGATGGAGGTGATATGGTTTTATTGCGTGGATAAAGTTTGGTGTGAAATAATTTGTTTTATTATTATATTTTTTTTATTAATAAATAATGTGATATTATAGATGTTTGTGTGTGATATTTTATAAATTAGATTTGATATGTCAAATGTCATGTGAAATGGGTTGATGGATCAATTGTTGATTTGTAATATGTGATACGCGTTATTTTCGAAATTGCTTAATTCGCGTACGACGCAAAACAGGTTTGCGACGCACATGTATAATGTAGTGGAATGGCGCTTTTTTGATGTTTTTCAAAATGAAACGCCTTCATTATTTGAAATTCGAACATTTTCATCATTGTTTTCCTTTCAACTTAACGAAATTTTAGCAACCAAAACTCAAAATTAAGAAAAAGTAAACCTCGACTACTGATACTTTTAATTTTATGAAAAGAAAAGTATAATGATAAGGAAAAAGTCCAAATTTTGGATGAAAATATCGACAAAGTTCCATCCTACCATATTGTTTGCATACGATACAAAACTTTTTTGGGTAATACGAGAAGTAAGTAATTAGTAAATATTTTTCAGTATTGATAATAATACCGCATAAACTAAATATTGAAAGATTTATAATTGCATTAATTATTTTTCAATAAGTCATTCTGTTCACGGGCTAAAAACATTTTCTTAGAATTTTTTGAGTTCTCTTCGTACATATCTGGCAATCGTTCTGTTTAATCAAATTATCTCCAAAACAGTTACTCTTTCAAATAAATATTATGGTATTTTTTATTAGAAATTTTCTAAGCTACAAATTTGAAGCATGATATTTTTCTGTAACACAGACAGTTAATGAAATGTTTAAGGTGACCATTGACCCTACGTAAAATTTTATGCTAACCTCTTATCGATACCAACATTTTATATTTTGTTTAACAATCACAATATTAAACCTTATACCAAAATTCAGTTTCCACTCAAATTGCAAAATTTTTCGTCTTTATTCCCTGAACTAACCACTGTTTCAATTTTATCCACCTCCTTTGACAAAACAAACAACACAATCAAACTTTTCAAACACAACCCAAACCCAACGTCCACTCTCACCCATCATCTCCAAATTCATCCACCCGGACATTCCCACAAAACGCCACTCCCGATACAAAACGCCCAAACCGCCAGCGGCCCAATCCGAATTCGGCCTAACCGCACATCCCGTCGCATTCAGACCCGATCCGTTATAATTTGAACTCGTTTCGCGGCCTTCCATCAATCACGCAGGCCGCACATATTAAACATCATCGTCGTCTGTGATGCTAGCGCCAGAGGAGCACAACCGACGGTTACCGAGCGCCTAATATACGGCCGTCGTTTGTTTCCATTAGCCGACGCCGGGTCTACTTTCGCCTAGCTTCGCTATGAGTGTATTTTCCGAGTTAGGGTGTGTTCGTGTGTGTGTATGTGTGGGGAAATGTGAGAGAGGTTTTGTGGGGTTCTAGAACTTTGCGAGCGAAGGTGGATATTTTTTGACTAGTATATAGGCCCGATGTTAATAGCATCGGCTGTGGATTTGTTAAGAAACGGAAAACGGTAAAATGTGAAAACACGATTGTGTGAACCCGAAATGTGTACCCGATTTTAATATTTAATATTTAATTAATAAAATCAAAATAGTTCATTTGTTATTTGCTTGTTACATATAGGCAAAGCCAGAGGCTGTAGGTAATAAGCATCATATCATAGACGTTGACTGTATACGTATATAATAAAGATCATATTCGCGAAAAAGTCGCAAGCGTCATCGAACAGACACACAGACACAGCCGAACGAACACAAATAAACCCGCTATTATGTATAAGAGATTTTTCGGTACGATTCATCTATTTTTTGTACTCGAAAAGTAAAAATTGATAAGGGTGATTTCCAAATATGTATGTGTGATATGTTTTGTTATTATTACTTTTTAAATTCAGTGGTTCAAAATTAAATTAAAATTGAAACGATTGAAGGAAATTTAGTTTCAGATATTATCTATTGAGAGTTGTTTTTCTAAGGAAAATGTCTGAATTTTTAGTGATACATTAGAAATATTGAAAGATGTATAGATTGTATTATATATTAAGATTGCCGATTATTTTTAAATCAAATATATTAGTTTCTATAACTGTCAAAATCAAGCGATTTATAATCAATGTCAAGAGTTAAACATGATCAGTGATTTTATTTTTAACGATTAGATAAATTTTGTTGATTTGATAAAGCATTATTTTTGGTATTCAAACATTTTAAGGGTTACCTTTATATTTTAAATAATTTTTTTCTAAATAATAATGACAAATAGTATCATTGAATAAGAAAAATCTTTAAAATTACACGCATAATTAAAAAATATATGAATTTGAAAGTGAAAATCTATGTACACACTATAAGTTTTATATATTGCATAAAAATTCTATATAAATACTAATATTTTAAATTATTTTGTGGCACAGTTTGAGAACGTGTGGACTAGGTCCTTATGTAAGAAAAACGCCTTTTCTGAGACGGCTCGTTATTGAGCTCTCACGCCTCGAGTTGACGATGCCTGCTTTCGTCCTCGTCTCTCCAACTTCGCAATGTATACGTGTGTCCTTTTCATTTTCTCATTTCTCTCGTTCAATGAAATAGTTTCAGGACCGTCATGTGTTATGTAAAACAGGGTTGAAAAACCTTTCACGTTCCCCTCAATTTAATATATTTTTTTACAAATCAATCAAATCGACGTTAAAACAGTTGAAGAAAATCGATAATTCTTATATTGAGGGAAAATAAAAAACATATATTTAAAAAGTAAATTCTTTGAAATATTTTTATGTACGATGTAGTTTTTTTGATATTGAAAATGTTCGAATATGATCAGTTGTTAACGTCATCTAAATATGTATCAAAATACTTATGAATATTACGAAAACATTCAAATCTATTTATAAAATGAATAAATCAACAATTTTACAAATAATTGCGAAAATGTTTCGAATCCGCGTCGGATTACAATGAAGAAAAGATATTGCGTCTTGACTTTCGGCGGAGACTTTCAACATCTCCCTCAACATCGAACATCCCTTTCTATTACACACGAACCTCAGCAAGCGCAAAAAGGACGAAAACACATCCCTCATTCGCCCACGAATCTGTTAACAAGATGATACGGGAGCTTTAGCGTGAAAGCTTTCCCAGAATCTTATTGGAAGACGGAATCAGCCCTTAAGTACGCGCCAGAAAAACGGGTATAAAGAAAGAAAGCCATTTTATCTTGCCTTCTCTATTAAATCCCGCGTACTCCTATATATAATAGTAAAAGGGGATACATATATACTTTATATAACCCGAATATATTTTATGTTATACGTGAGCGTCGTTTTCTTCTCTTATTTACTTCTCGGACTTCCCCTGCCAGCGTTTTGGCTGTAGAAAGAAAGTTCGCCTTTTTTCCTTTTCGCCATAAAAATAGTCGTTATTGTGTGTTCGCCTCCGATTGATGTGCCCCCTTCACTTATAATACAAATGTTTTTTTTTTCTATTCGTTCAATATATTTTTTAGTGTGTATATAAATTCGTTCGATAGATTTTCACTTAATAAATCGTTTTATATTAAAAAAAAATCTTAACCAGTCTTTTCATCGATCCTCACCGGAAGGAAGCACATAATAAATACGAACTCTGCACAAAGTTGTGGCATTAGCGAGGCTTTACCTTCTTGGGTGGCCCACCTTTTGTACGGTAGATTCGAGGACTCTGATGTGAATGGACCCTGAAAGCTCATTGAACTTGTAAAACGCCATCTTACCACCTCACCGCGGCTAATGAGCCTCATCGTTCTACCGTTCGATTTGATGTATTTTTGATATGAGGCTTATACGCTACACGACCATATCGAATTGTGCATATTTTTTAAAGATTTTCTCGGGAATTGAAAGGCGGTTAGGTAAAGAGATGTTAAACAATGGCCTCGCCCTTTGTCGATTCTGTAATCCACTTACCGTTTGTATGAAGCGTTGCACTCCCTCGTCAGAACACCGGGATTCGCTTAATTGCATCTCTGCATTGTTGATGCTGAGGATACGAAGGGCGAGGAAAAAAGTAATCTCAGCAGCTCACCCTTGGATACCGTTCAAAGGAGATTGACGGTCATGGTGAATTTGATTATTGAAACTGTTTATCCGACGCGCGAGTGTCAGAATATATTTAATATAATAAAATTTTATGATAGTATTTTTGTTATTTAGCCTTATCAAACTGGTGGTTAATTGATAAATTAAGTGATCAGGGAAAGGATGTGATTACCCTTATTGTGAGATGAGATAAATAATCATTTAGATTGACGGTAACAGTGAGTTTGTTCATTGAAACTAGTTTCAATGATATTAGAATGTCTTCTATATCTTCTATTGGATATTGGAATATATGTATATTCTAATTCTTTTAATATTTAACTCAATGATGAATGAAGTACTCAATAGATAGGTGCAATTAGCTCAAGATTATTTGACAATGTTTAAATGATTATAGAGAATGGAGGCATTCATTATAAAAAATTATTCATCTTTTAATATCTAGTTCAGAGTCTCAAGTAAGTAAGGAACATTTGCCAAAAAGTGAAGCAATTAATAAAACAGATGGATTTGCATTTAACAGAAACCATTTAGTGATGACTTATCAATAGGATTCTAACAATTCCTTAGAAAGATTTATATTTCGTAACATATCGAAATACAAACGTTCGATGAATCTTCAAACATGTATTGTCAAAACGACAAGTGACTTCTTGGGAGGTTCATTGAATGAAAATCGATCGAAATTCGAGGACTAAAGTGGGTGTGATCATTCGCGAAATTTCTCGCATACAATGATTCGAAATGGGCGTGTGTCTATTTTAAATTACGCACATTACGAATTCGCAAAGGCTTTCGGGGCATTATGAAAATTCGCAAACGCTCCCGCCCATAAACGAAAAAGGACACTCTTTATGTTCGAGTATCTCAGTACGTCGACGACGACGTCAAAAGGCATTCATTGAAAATTTTGCGGTTTCACAAATAACAAAAACCGAATACACAAATATTTATTGAACGGCCCGATGGGGCGTATTTGTTCGCGTTCGAGTTCCATTTTTTTTCGAGTTCGATTTGTTCGGTTGTGATGTATGAAATGTGTGTTATTATTATAAAAGTGCGTGAAAGGACTACCTGATTCATAATTTTTTTCGAAGTGTCAAATTGGTTGGATTCTATAATTGTAAATGTAGTTTTATCGGTGAGGTTTATTTAAAAAAATTTCCTTTGTAATTGTTCGTTTATATTTAAAAAATGAATGTAACAAATAAAATTTTGATTGAAAATATTTTGAATCGTGAAAATATTTTTAGATCATGTTATAAATTTTTATGTATAGTTTGTTTATATGCAAAGTTTTTCGTGCAATTCCAAAAATTCTGTAGTAAATAGCGGATTTTAGAAGTTCGCAGACTGCCTGTCGCCTTTGCAAGCCTGTCTGGGACATTTCAGTATTAGTACAAGATTTAAAAGAAGAAAAAAATACAAAAGGACACGAAACCTATCCAACTTTGTCACTATTTTTTGCAATTTACTCTCCAGGTGGTCAACAATAGAGAGAAAACCGCACCGTACCATAAACGCTAACTTTGACACTGATTGAAATTCACTTTATATTCTAAAAAAAATTTATAAAATATTTGAAAAAAAAACTACAAAACAAACAAAGAACAAATCAAAAAATTTCACCACAACTTCCGAACAGTCATCGAAAAACACTCAATCGACACTTTCGCAAATTGAATCTGACATTCCCGCGGAACAAAATGAATGCAATCTCCCATCCATATTGTGTCCGCGTTTCGAAAAGGTGGTCAAGCCGACTAATCCGCAACAAAGCTGGCATATTGGCATGAAAAGTGTACCGTCGCCGCTTTCGTGAATGAATCCGAATTCCAGGTAATTCTACGCGGCGGTCCGCGCATTATGGAATGCCCCATTCAGGGTGTGACCCGGTGGGCAACCGAGCCCATGTCCTCAATTTTACGCCTGTTATCCGCCAACAGTCGTTTCCTACTTCGGCTACCGGGATAATCCTTCGGCCACTTTCAAGTCAAAGTTTCATTCACGCGTCACCTGACCGTGTATGTGTTTTTTTTTTTTTACGTTCATTCATGAAAAACGAGGGTTTTCCGTATGGTTTAGGAAATTGTACATAAATTAGACTACCCTTCTCGTTTGTTGTATAGCTTTTACACTCTTAATTCAGTCTTATAAATAAAATTCGGCCTTTTTCAAATCAAATTCAACTGTTGTAAAGTATAGATGTGTTAGATTTTTTTTCAGGGTGTGGTCAGTTTTATATTGGATTTTGGTGAAGCGTAAGTTATACAAAGTTGTGCAAATTTTTGGAACACAGCTATCGCACTCCAAATTCAATCTTTTATTGATTAAATTCAACTTTTTAAAATTCAAATTTAATTTTAAAAACATAATATTCAACCTTTTGAACTTCAAATTCAACCATTGGAAAGTATTATTAAGACTATTAGGATCTGAAGTA
>JAOXNN020000009.1:252333-277943 GCA_028571205.2 Hydropsyche betteni
AAAACATAATATTCAACCTTTTGAACTTCAAATTCAACCATTGGAAAGTATTATTAAGACTATTAGGATCTGAAGTAAAATCTATTCTTCAATTTGACTTTGATTTGTGATTTTTACAAATTTTTACATACATAATTAATTTCATTTTTCATTAGATCAATTTGAAAATAGATGCTATAAATATGTCCTTAATGTGATTTTATATTTTTCATGAAATCATGAAAATACTGAAAAATAAATTGTATTTGTAAAATGTTTAATTTGAAGTTGAACTCTTCCAACATGAATGACCACCATAGTTGTCATTGCCGAAAAATCTGTGGTGCAAAAGATCGGATTTTAAATAAAATAAGGAATACTACATATTTTATTAATAAAAAAATACTATAAACGTGAATTGTTATAATCGTTTATTAGAAAAAATATTATGATACATATTTACAATCGAAAACTCGGCAACGAATTTATACGTCTATTTTTTCATCGCGGAAGAGTTTTAAAATTAGAATTTTATTTGTATACTAGTATATAGGCCCGATGTTAATAACATCGGATGTGAAAAAAAAATCATCATCATCATCATGATCATCATCATCATCACCATCATCATCACCATCGTCATCATCGTCATCATCAAAAGTCGCGGTTCGGGTTGTTCATTTGAAAAAAAGGAAAAAAAAAATCATCACCATCATCACCATCATCATCATCAAAAGTCGCAGTTTGGGTCGTTCATTTGAAAAAAGAAAAAAAATCATCATCACCATCATCATCATCGTCAAAAGTCGCGGTTTGGGTCGTTCATTTGAAAAAAGAAAAAATAATCATCATCACCATCATCATCACTATCATCATCATCATCATCATCATCAAAAGTCACGGTTTGGGTCGTTCATTTGAAAAAAGGAAAAAAAATTCGTGAGCGTCATCGTGACAGACAGACAGACAAACAGACAGAAATCCGCTATTATATATAGGGGATAGGGAATATGGTTGAATTCGAATTTTCAAAGCTGTAAACAAAATCGTCTTCTCATCGTGAATCCAAATCGAATATTTTCATCGAATAATCAATCTGTTATTGTTGCAAATCCGACAAATTTGCGCAACGTAAAAAAACAACATACGCTTACAAACATAAACGAAACCCAACACATCAAAAAATAAAAGCAAACAAGCACCTTTGTATAGGCCTCGACTATCAATCATCGAATTTATTACGTCGGAGATTTTCCGCCTCGCGCCTTTTCAAAAGAAACACTTTCTTGTGTTCTTTTCTATGGCCGAGAAGGAGTAGCCGGAGCCGGAGCAACACTTTAAAACACATTAGGCATGAAAAGGCCATTGAAACATTGAACACCGGACGCCGACTTTTCGATTCGAACGCTTTTTCGGCCGATTCAACTCGGACGGTCATTATATTAATGTCGGATAAGCCACCCAGCTAGCTGAGGCTTCTTGCGATTGATTGATTGTCGGCATTGCGGATAATTGTCGGTCGGTGGATGGGAATTAACAGTGCTCGTTTTTGATGGGTGCTGTGTTTGTGGTCTTTTGACGAGGAGTGGAGAGATGAGTGTGAATGCGCTCGGTATCAATCAATCCTTTCGGTTTTGGGTGTGAATTGGCTGGGGGTTTTGGTTGACGGATCGAAGTTTACGTAGTTGTTGTTTGGGGTTATTCAATCGGAAAATAGATCGAGGTTCGTGAAAAATTGGAATGAAATGTTTGGTTAGTCACTAACCGAATATTAAAAAATTGAAATAATCGAGATGATGCATTAACCGTTAATGTATTCTGACGATTATTTCGGGGATGGGTACGGTTAATATAAACTAATGGTATATAGGTCCGATGTTAATAACATTGGCTGTGGTTTTGCTAAGAAACGGGAAACGATAAAATGTGAAATCCGATTGTGTGGACTCGAAATGTGTACCTGATTTGAATATTTAATATTTAATTAATAAAACCAGTTCATTTGTTATTGACACAATTACGACATATAGGTGAAGCCAGAGGTAGTAGGTAATAAGCATCATATTATAGACGTTAACTGTATACGCATATAAAAATCATATTCGTGAAAAAGTCGGGAGCGTCATTGAACAGAAACACGCAGATACCGTTTGTTTTCTGTATTGCATCAGTAATGTGTTTTCATTCAAAAATTCAATAATTTAAATAGATCCAAAATGAATATATTTTAGGTACGGATAATCAGCAAACTGGATGATCTACAGTCGAGAGTAAATATTTTTCGGCTTATTGTCAGCCATCTCACTGAACATCTTACTAGAAAATTTTTCAGTATTGAAGAATGATCCAAACTTTAAATTTAATTATCATAAAATCCACTACATATTTCGCTTTAATATTTATTAATATTAATACCATAAAGGTAAACTATGATTATGCCAAATTTCATCAAAATGTGTGAAATTATTAGGTGGTCAGTATTGATTACTTAATTAAATGAAAATTTTTATTGATCAGTATAGCAATGGTATTAATAATACTTTCCGATGATTGAATTTGGAGTTTAATAGGTTGAAATTTAACAATAAAATTTTTTTAGCAAAAATTTGTCGCCTGTCTGTGCTGTCAAAAACATTGATATTGAACATCATCATAATAAAATGTGTTATTGAAAGGAAATATAGTATTAATCAATCGTTTTAAAACTTGATTACCTGTATACTGACCGTAAAATACAAATACAGACCATTTTATATGAAAGTTCAGTGTTAATGTTTAAATACTGACCACAATTTAATCAAAACACGGACCAAAGCAATGAGAGCCAAATACAATTATAAAATTCAAAATGATTCTGTTAATAAGATTCCATTCAAATAATATTTAAATATGAACTTTATAATAAATCATAAGTTGAAAAAACTTTATAAAAAAAACTGGCCACCCATGTTATTTCATCTCTTTTTGGTATCTAATGACCATTTTATAGAACTAGTACATCACTTGATGTTGGATCGCACTGGAGGTCATTTATTTTCCATGCATTAAATATAAATAATAAAAAGAATGAAATTAATCATATCTGTATTAAATGATAAAGCAGAATAAATATAACGATGCGATTCAATCGGATACTTGAAAGATAGATGAAAATTTGTATCAATCATTGTTTCTACATTAAAAATCGTATAGATAAACGATAATTTTAGCAAAAAAATCTATAACAACGTGACAACGATAAATGAAACACATAATTATCGTTATTTTTACGTTATATATTAATAATAAACAATCCGATAAATAACCTTGTATTCATCCTATAAAAATCACATAGAATAATACACCAATATCGAATCAACTGAACCTATTCAAGATTGAATCAACCGAAAAACCATAATAGCCCAAATTTATGGCACATCCAAACTGACCACCCACATCCAGGTGTTCGAAACCTTTTCTCCCGAAATCGCCACGGTCATAATATTGATCCTGGACAAAAGTGACGAAACAGGAAGCGTTTTGTCCCTGATTGAGACGTCAACGGGTTCCTGTCATCTGCGGATTCATTGCTTCCTGTCCGCACACAAAACGGTATATGGAGCAGTTGCGAAAACCGCATTTGTGCACTGTTGAAACATAATTAATGGCCACATGAAGCATGTGCCGGGTATTATGTGGATTGATCGTGTGTGGTATGAAATTTTCGGTGTATGTGACGCGTGGCTGTTTTGTGGGTGGCACGTGTCGTGGATTTGGTTTATTGTTTTTGTAGCAATTAGTTTTGATTTAATGTATCGATGGCTTTTTTGTAGTATAGTGGAAATTGTTTAATGGGAAAAATCGATTAACAAATAATAATAATAATGTGGCCCTGAAAAAATAATATGTACGTGTCCTATGAAATTCTTTGGATACAAAAATATTTTGGTTTCTTCAACGTATTAAACGTTTTCTAATTTATACCTATTCTGATTGATTGCTAAAGTTTATCGATTTGTGGTGATGTTATTAGAAGCGAGGCTAAATTTACCGTAATTTTAATTTACTGGTAATCCAGTATTTGTTTAGTAACTACCGGTTTACCTGTAAATTAAATTTTTTTTAAAAACTAGAAAAAAATCAAAAAACCGTAAACCTACGCAACCCTACATTTCTTCATAAATATTTTTCAAAAATATTCGATTTTTTTTATTTACCTGTAAATTACCGAACTCTTATTCGAACTATTATCATTTACCGGTAATCGCTTTCCTAGTTATTAGATAGATATATATCGTTAGACTGAAATTATTCTGATTTAAAACGGCTTTGCATTACAATGCAATTTATACTGCATGATGATAACTATTATATAATAAAACGATTAAAATTATACTCTTTGATATTGAAATTCTTCAAGATTATTTTTTACTAGTATATAGGCCCGATGTTAATAACATCGGTTGTGAATTGATAACCATATCATAAAAAAATTAAATATATCAAATCAAAATAGTTCATTTGTTACTATCACCATTACGAATACGTACACATAGCCAAAGCCAGTAGTTAGTAGGTAATAAGCATCATATTATAGACGTTAACTGTATACGCATAAAGACCATAGTCCCGAGCGCGACCGAAGTCGCGAGTGTCGTTCGAACACACAGAAATCCGCTATTATATGTAGGGGATTTTTTTTTTAAATTAAACGAATAATCAAACATTCAAAAGACTTTCATATATTCATTGTATTGATTTCATTTAATGATGATTCATTTATTATGACGTATAAAGAAAAATATCTGAACTTTTAATGATTATCAAAAAAGTCTTAAAATAGACATCATACGATAACGACGACTTTCGAAAATATAACTTCATAAAATAGACCGGAAGCAAATAAAAACCGATACAAACCCGCAACAGCCTCGTGCGAATCGCCGAACGGATCGGACATTATCAATAACGCTACTTAGTAACAATCGGAAAATCGATATAGTAATTGTTGCGACCCACATTCCGAACGGTACACTGAATCGCCGATATAACGCTGAGTTATACGAACAGATAATAATATTGTAACGACCCCCAGCATGGGGCCGAATCACAGATGCGGGGGAAACCTGGTGGAAAAAAAAAAAAAACGGAAGAACGAATGGAAAAGTCGTAGACTTTTTCTGTATAAATATACGCTTTTTTATCCACTATTCGGGAGGGATGAAATCGAAAAAAGTGCGAATAAAGGAGCGGAAATATTACGGACGTTTCGGAATTTCCGAGCAATAAATTCGTGACCAATCAAAAAAGTCGACAGACAAAATGCGCACTCACATTGTGCTCGACGTTCGAGATAACGTGCAGTACTGGGAGGTCAATTTTTATGGTTTGATTTTAAAAATTTTAATCGATTTTTTCAATTCGTAATAAAGAAAGATTTCATTATTTATTTTATTGAATAATTAGTTAAAATATTTATTTATTTTTCAAAATATATTGCGTTCTTTATCATGCAGTTTTTGATGATTTTTTTTTTTGTTTATGTAGACTTTATCAAATTTTATTTATCAATACACTAATTTCATTGATTAAAGTTAATAAACAAATGATGCAATCAACAGATGATTAAAAACATATTCTTGATTGTTAATAAATTTATACTCATTACTGTCATTGAAATCTATCTTCTATAAGAAATTCAAATTTTCAACGACACATCAGAAAATTTTTGTTCTAAAACTAGCATCATGAAATTATTACAATATCTGTATGTAATTTCATTCATTTTTAACAGAAAATAGATATAATATTTAAAAAAAAAATCGAAATTCGGCTCTGCCCGACGGTAGGGTTACTCCGTCCATTGTCGAGTTGAGTTATAGAGAGAAACGCCGATGGTAAAAAAGCACCCCCTCGTCTTGCCATACACATCGGACATACCATACGTACCATGTTACATATATATAATATAACATAATAGATTTCAGTCTTATGGATTTAGCCTTATTTGCCGGAAGTGGCGCGGATTTCCTGTTGCAATAGCATTAGAGAGACGCCACTACAATTGCGCCACTTTCCTACCGACGACAAACAACTAGTTCGTACTTTTCATTGATGTCCTACACTTCGCTTGTGTTTTTATTTTTTTTTTATAACGTATTTTATTTACATGAAATAGAAAAAAAATATTGGATTTCGTCTAAATATACTCCCATAGAAAAAAAAATAATAGGTCCAACTTTATGTGTAAGAAAGTAATACGATTTCTAGATTCATTTTATTGTTTCGAAAAATATATGTATAATAAATTACAATTTTCTATTCAATTAACATAGTTAGAAAGACTAAAAGCCATATTCGAATTGCATTATATTTAAATAGTAATTGTTTTCTTAATAATACATTTTTTTTTTATTGAATCGATGAATTCATATGAATGCTATTTTATTGTGTTCGTATACATTGTATATTATTGCTTTTATCAATGAATTTTTTTTAACTTAAATCTTATTTCTAAGTATTATACATATATGTGACAATGTGACGTTTAATTCACGTCATTGTTTTTGTATCAATTAACAGTAAAAGAGGTAACCGGATTTTTATTATTTATTATTATTTGTTTATTTTCCGTCTGCGTACGTAATCAATGGATTTTCCAGATGAATAGATTTTTTTATTGTAATCAATAAATGTCTTAACACAACTTTTATATTTTAAATTCAGCCTCTTATAAATCAAATTTGAACATGATCAAATTAAATTCACCATCATAAATGTATTTTGTTATAAGTTGGTGAATTAAATATGTACACATAAGTTTTATGACAATATGATTATTTATAAGACAAGAATGTTCATATTCTTGTTTGTATGTACAAAATTGTGAAAATCGAAATCAAATTAATTAATAGAATGTATTGCATTAATTATTATACTATGACTTAATAATACTTTCCAGTGTTTGAATTTGATTTGTAAAAAATAGAATTTGGATTGTAAGAGCTTAAGTATTCAATTTTTATGAACGAAATATAATAGTATGTGCACTGGCTATTTCACTCAAAATTTTAAAGTCGAAAGAATCAAAACTTCTCAAACACCAAAATCGAAGCATCCACCGACCGAATACCCAACCGCAAATCACAAAAACAGAAAACACCAACCCCTCGAAGATAAACCGTTTCCAATATGTAGGGCAATAAGTGGAGTTATGACTGCGCACATTGACAACGTCACCCTCGGATATGACCGAGTACATTTTTGCGAAACACAAAATATTATATGACGGGCTTATCTTCGGCTTGAATGCCATCTTTCTGGTCAGTTCCGGCTCATCCGACCTGAATGAGGCCGATAAGGGCCGATGGGGTGAGAACGACCTCTGTGCTCGTTTTGGTGTTGGCTCTTCGATATTTTTTGGTTGTTGGTTCGAAAATGCGCTGTTTTGTGTGCGAGTTAATATTTTCGAAAGTCGGTCGTTGAGGATTTTAAGTTGTCGGGTTCGTTTTGTCGAAATGATGCGGCGTGTTGTGTATGTTGATGTTCGTCGTGGTTTATATATATAAAAAAATATGTGTTCGCCTGGAAAAAATATGTGAAAAATCGCTAAGTTTTCTCCGGAGAATTTTCCATTGAAGGCGTCCATGTTAGATTTACCGGAAACAACTGATAAAAAAGAAAACTATTGTTGTGAAAACGTCCACGGTTCATAAGTTACTCAACCTGAAAGCTTTTTCGTTTTTTATGTGTTCGCCACTTTTTTTGAGATACATATAAAATTTCACGACGTTATCCAAAAACCGAACACTCCCATTGAACTCATTATGCTGAAAACCAATACAATCAAATGTGACATTGTATTTTAATCATTTTGATGTGCAATATGAATTTTTTTATTTATTCCCAATCGATTTATGAAACATAAAAAAATCTTTGAAAAATTCATAAATTCAACAAAACCTCGCTTCTAAAATAAAAATAAACATAATCCACAAAATTTATAATAATATATACTCCAATTCACATCAGACAAGTCCATCCTAAATAGCACCAGATCGACGCGGAACATTCATTTCGTATGAGCGCACCAGATACGATTTTGAGACATTCGCGTAATGGCGGTCCGCGCTCATACAAAGGTACTGATAGCTCGGCTCATTTACGAGCTATGATTTATGGCCGACCCGTGAGTTATTACGACCTATCCTTTGTCCCGCGGGACCACTCTGTCCCGGGACAAACCCTCATCTGCCGAAATCCCGGGACATCCCCTCGTCCGCGGCGCGTCATCATCATCGCAGTATGGGTCCTTGAATCAATAATGGCCGTGTTTTAATTGAAATTCATACGTTATGTTTTGTTCATTTAGTTATAAAACTTATATTTTAAATAATAGACATTCAACATTTTCTACAAATATTAAATAAACTCTAAATAATGAGTCTTCGATTACAAAAACTCTTAACACCGTCGAAGAAAAACAGAACCGAGTACAACTTTGATTTCCTTCAACCAATTAAAATATTTTCTTTGACTATTCGTACGGAAGCTGTCCAACAATGCCCAAATATATATATATTTTTTCATATAATTCTCGATCTATTGTGTTATTAATCCGTTTAAGCAAACATTAGTAGTTAAACGCTTCCTTTGTGCGCTCGGCTCTTTCACAATGCGACGCCTCGCCAAAATGGAACGGTTCGCCCTTTTGTCGTCGATCGTATGAAAAACGGCGAAATCCTTCGTCCTGATACTGTAATTTATATTAGTACGCCCGTGTGTGTCGGTCTGTTTCGTGTGTGTGTGTTTTTTGTGCGCGTCTTTGCGAATTCAATGAGGACAATGGGCTCGAAGAACGTTCGAAGGATATAACAGTGAGGGCAATTCGTAGTGGGCGTTTGAAGGATCACACCCCATTTGATACATTTGTCGGATTATATATATATATTTTTTTTATATTTTATTATTTCATTTTTTATAAAAATATATAATTTTTATCAATTTGTATGATTCAAGTTTTAAAGTATATGGAAATAGTTTATGGGTTCTATTAAATTGCGTAGAATATTTTTTTAAATTATATGTTATACACTAGTATTTTTTTTTTTCAATAATCACAGTATCCCAGAATGAAGACTTTATACTGTAATACAAAATCATCAAAGGAAATTGGTTGCCTATTCGAAAGATCTTCTATCAATAGATGATTTGTCAACAAACGTGTATATTGTCGAACTCAAATTAAATGTAAACCCAACACAGGATTAAGGATTCTTACAAAAATTTTAACACCTACATAGTTTATTCAGTTGCACAACTTGAACGTTAACATTTTTTTTTTCAATAAATCAACAGAACACCAAACACCTAATATAAAAATTCTAAACACATTGGAATTTCAATACCAATTTTTTTCTAAACAAATTCAATCGGCGCACTTTAGAATCACTTAATTCATTCCGAACACATATCGACAATCTTCAAAACCCTTTCAGGACGGAGTCATAAATCAAAACTCGCATTTCACTGAACAAAAAATATATATAAAACATCAACAACACGATACAATCGAGCATTGTTCAAAAGAGACGACACGTTTTTCTGTTCATCACGCCATATTGATTTTCGAACGAGTCGACCGACTCTTTTGTGCGTCATTATTGTTATAATGTACGTACGAAATGAACGAACGTTAGTCATTGTTTGTACTATCGTATTTCATTTTACGGTCATTTTCATCGAATCGAGATATAGAGGAAAAAAACAGTCGAAAAATCAAGGGGAGACGGATTTCAGGAAGTTTTCCGGATGTGAGGACACGCGTCACTCAAAGGACGTGCTCGAATTTCCGGATTGTACAATATGAACTCGAAAATTGTATATATTGTTTTGAAATGTTTGATTTTATTATTTTTTTAACAAAATAATTGATTTGACGTTGAAATTTTTTTTTGTTTTTAAGTAAAAATTTGATTTTATCAATTTAATAGTCTTAAAAATATTATTTTTAATCATTTATGTAAATCAATATGTCAAAAATGACTATTAATTTAATTAATAATTATTATATTAAAAATATTAATAATCAAATGTTTCATATTAGTCTTCTTCATAACCCAGATTCAGCGCGCACAAAAAGCGCTCGTCAAAATTTAATACGGTCCAATATTCTTTTATTAAATAAAAAACGGAGAATTCTCTAAGATTTTTCACGTGGAGTTTATTAAAGAAAAAGTTCGAAACGTCTGATTACATAATAAAAGGTAGCTTCTTTTTTCCCGTTTATTTTTCACTCCGTTGAAAGCTCCCAGCGTTCGCGAGCTTTTTCGCCGGTGTCGGTGAATTTTCTTAGGGGCGGTTTGCTTTTAAAGGCTGCCTCCTCAAGGTAAACAACAAGAAGTGAGGGTGGGTGGCGATATTAATATCAGACTTCCTACCGTGGCCATTTTGCTTTTAATATAGCCTCGGGAAAAGTGCGGAAAAGCTGGAAAAGCGAGCGAGTTTAGAGTGCGCGCTCCGGCCCGAGAAGGCCAACTTCAAAACACTTGTTTATTCTTTTTTTGTATAAAAAAAAAATGTTTTCAATATTGTTCATATATAAATAATGAAAAGAATCACAATGACTCCGCTTTATTGAAATAAATTTAATTAACTTAAAAAATCGAATTACGAACCCCTGAAAAATTCGAAGCGCGTACTCTATAGAGTCCCGGCCTTCGTTCGTAATTTATTTATTTAATACCATCCACATTAATTTTTGACTCTCCATGACTGCGCAGAGTTCGCCAGTAATGAAAGTTAATTGAGAGGTCGACTCTCCTTCGCAGAACCTTCGCCATGAGGGTTAATTTTAAGCGCTAATTAAGAGCAACTTTAATTAAAAACGGTCTTGCCGATAATGGCGGCACCGGCGGCCATTGCTGAACCTAAAGTAATTAACTGCGAAATATACAGGTATAAAATCATATTTTTTGCATAATAAAATATGCGTTATTACACTGCCGAATTTGTCAATATAATTTATTGATTATTGAAATTTATCGCAAACGGTTTTGGGTAGATTTTTAAACTTTTTTCTTTTATGATATTTTAAAATGTAATATGAAATCGATCTAAAGATAAATATATCAATAAATATGCGCTATAATAATCTTCAATAGTATACTATTTCATTACTCATATTCTGTAATTATTATATTATAACAATCACTCAATAATCCAACATCATTCATCCACTATATATATAATATACAAATCACATGATTATCCACAAATGGGAAATTTCAGTCCGCGATCCACCTAATGGAACCCCTGACTATTGGACAGGTCCTGTGTGTGTTCAGATAAGCAAAGTGCTATCAGGTATCGATTACTCAATTGCCCATCAAAATGGCTCACCTGTGATATAAAAGGCTTATTCGGAACACTGTGCATTTAAATATGTACATTATTATTCATCATTACGTGCCGTTTTACGTGTACGTGCTTTTTTCATCATCATTCGAAATGACCCAGTTTATTTCATGATATCGATTCGCCTTCCAACCTAGAAAATCGGTAGTTTTATTTGTACGATTAAAAAATATTTTTTCAACGAGGCTTTTAATCGATCGTAGATCGCTGATAATTTTATTTGAAAATCGAACACGTCGCTATATTGCGATCATCAGATATATTCGTGGCGTGTGATCGACGTATCGTAGATATAAGATTTTTTTTTAATATATACCTATAATATTTATCATTGCGATATGACAACAGAGAAGACCGATAAGTCGCAGCTCGCCGATAAAACACAAAACGATGGCGCCATAAAACTACCGAACTGAAAAATTACGCTAATTCCGCGGAAATGGCGGCCGCAAATAATAAAAAGGGACTTTTATTGATTAGCGAGAACGTTATCGCAAGTTTCCCGTGTGATGCTTCTGAAAAATAAAGTTGTTGTTGTAAATGAGTGAAACACGTGTGGTTGATGACACAAAATGTTCGTTTATTTCATGTAATTTTTTTTCTATATGAAATGTACATATTGTTTCAAGTACGCTAAAACATGTCTAAGTTTATTTATTCACACACAATAAATATATTTAATAGCTTTTTTTTTGAACTTCAACATTTCGAATGTCTAACGATACACTTAGCACTTTTTTTTAAATTATTATCGTACTTACATTCAGTTTTTTATTTGTTTTTTTAATCTAAACAATGTACATTTTATTTCTAAGATCACTTAACATTTATAATTATTGTGTATATAGTACATTTAAATAAATATAATATATTTTTATTTATATAATTTTTAACATTAGGAATATATTTTCAGCTATACTAAGTACGTCTATTAATTAATAGGACAATTTCGATTTATTCCATCAACTTTTATATTTAATAGTTTTGACTTCCGTTAAGCCAATATTAATGATTATATTTGAACCTTTTACTATTCCAATTATTATTTACAAAAAGTGATGGCGATATCAAACGGCACATGGAACATTTTCATTCGTGATTCGCATGATTTGTGTCAACGATATATATCATATCGTCGTTTCATTTCAACTAAAAAATAAAGACGATAAATAAAAATGTTTTTTATCTAATCGAAACTTATCTTTTAGACGACATGGTATGGTTTCTATTGAACGTTTTCAGCGAACGTAATTGTTCATATATTTTACAAATAAATGTTTGTACTCTTTAGTATTTTTTTCAGATTGTTTTCAACATGAATAACAAGATAAAGAAAATCATTAGTTAATTATACCAATTGAAGTTAAAAAAATGTCTATAGATTTATAAGTGTTATTTAAATATTTACATTTTATTTTACTTTCAATCATTGCTACAATTGAATCAATTTAATATAATATAATTAACATACAACATTGATTACTTTGGGTATAAGGTTTAAAAAAAAATTCTTTGGTTTCAAATCGAATAAAATAAAATTACAAATAAATTGAATTACGAGTTCTGTTAAATTATTCATATATGGAATGCGACATTGCAAAATGGAATGCATCAAACTGGACCACAAGTTCGGAATACTTAAAATTTAAAAAATATACATATAATAAAGAAAATCAATAAACCAACATCTATATATATATTCGCATTTCGACCAATATTCGACAGACCCATCCATCATTTACTACCCCATGGACAAACTTGATATTTGCATAATGGCACACCGGACATCAATACTTCGGTAAAGTGAGAGAAGACACCAACCGAAATTACAATGGTCACCACCAGCATCTCGAAGGAGGTTGTAAAGGTTGACAAGGAGGCAATATTATGGGTCCCAAGTCTCCAGGAGCCCTCGCACCAGCGCATGGTCTCCCATCCCTGACAAGGACAGGAACCGCAACTCTCCTAGGGGATGCCAAGGATCCTTGTTCTTGCATGCCCTTTTCTTGGTGGGCTCTTTTTGTCTTGTATCTGTGGTTTTGGAACCATATTTTGACCTGAGTCGGAGTCAACCTAATAAGACTAGCGAGGTGTTCTCTTTCAGGCGCTGAAAGGTATCGTTGTTGTCTGAACCTTCTTTCCAATTCGTAAGTTTGCGCTTTTGAAAAGAGTACGCGACGTTTTCGTTTTTTGTGAGCTTGCATTTGACCAGGTAGGCTCGAATCTTCTTCGTCTTCTTCTTGTTCGTCGTCTTGGATTTCGTCAGCTCTTCTTTGACTCCCTAATGAGGACATTGGAGCGTCTGAAGCAGCTGGAGACGTACTATCAGGACTCGCTTGCTGACCGATCATTCCTATATAAAAAAAAATATATATTAAATTTTTAAAATATAACAGATTATGTTTCGACAATAACACAATAATATCTATCAATTAACAAATCGAACCAGCTTATCGGAATTTGAACTCATAAAAGATAATCCGTTAAATACAACAAAGTTATTTTCGAACACGAATTCATTTCAAATTAGACAAACTAAAAAAAATACTATCAGAATCATTTTACATAATAAAATACTTTATGTCGCCATCAATCATCGCTTGGTATAATAAATGAAACACCAAAGTCGCCTACATTCGGACCGGTACACTTTCGATACATTTTTCAAACAAAATAGATTTATTAGAGCAGATGAGTCGAATTCGGCGTATATAAACTCGATCGGAAGAATGAAATTGTCGAAAAAAAGTGTGACGGATCGGTTGCATTGTGCGACCGCCATTGTTGCTAATATGGTTAGAATGGGCGTTGTCGTTTCAGTTTCCCTTTTTTATGTAACATCGACATTTTCACCAGCTGCCGGTTTTCATTCCGAAATGAAAAATGTACCAGTCGAAAATTCGTATCATTCGTATGTTTATTCTGAAAATTTTCAATAAAAATTTCGTGAAAAAACACATGACACTTGCCCCATTCGTTCGTCAATCTTATCAGTATCAGCTAACGCGTATCAGAAGCCTATAACCTAGCAACTGTTCACACATTTGGTATCAAATATCCATTTTTTATTTATTTATTTAACCGACCTATGTCAGAGCCACTTTTGAAGACACTTGATGACTTTTTACGTTATCGGAACAATAGTTCCAAGGTTGTATTCACGTAATACGGAAAAATTGTGGTTTTATTACACGCATTCAACAGGAATAGTATTGAATGTGTATGTGTGGCTTTGGTGACGTTTTATAGAACACGCCCTCTTTGCAACTCCGTCCCACCCTTTGGAAAGCCCTAAAACGGGGGGCCAGATAAATGCAGTTTAAGTATATGTGTATTCACGGTTTATTTGGTGTATTCTGTTCTGTTTATTGTGCGGACTCGCAAACTAACCGATACAAAGCGTCAACTAATTTCCAGAAGGGCGATTCTCAATGTTTGCTAAAGAAAATGAATTTTTAATGTTTTTTTTTACAATTAGATATTTTTGAGATAAATAAAATTTAATGGAACTGTTGTAGATATTGTGTATCACTAAAATTAAACGATATGTGGAATGGAAATTGAATGAATGTAATTGTGAAACTATGTTCTAAAAAGGTTTCAGTATTTGGTTATTTTGAGTGTTAAGTTTTAAGGTTAACTTATAAATTTTGTTTGAACAAATAAATCAAAAAATGCTTTTGATTTGTAATTGATTAAAACTGATATAAAAAATAGAGAAAACGATTGAAGTTTAAATCAAATCAAGCCAACTAATCGCGACGTTTTCACATCGTATTAGATTTTTTAGATTGCGCAAGTCATGGATTGTCAAATCTATAAAAAACGAACATTTGAGAAACGTTGTGACTTTTATATAAGGGTGTGTTTAGGCATCAACCCTGTCAGAAGCCCTCGCCAGTACTACATAAACACATCTGCTATTTGATTCCATTTGGCTACGGGGAGGCACTCACACGTCATATTAACTTATTCAAAGCGAACATATACAAGCTTTCCATATTGTATTCACACATATAGCTTATTGCGATCCATTTTGAAAATTAAAAATGTCATATTTACTATTTTTTCATACCTAACTTTGTGAAATGCCATTTGTACACGCCATAATCTGCCAAAACAAAAATTTCAATCGGAATGAATAAAATATTACATTATACAAATTAGGTTCATATTAGAATTTTCATATTTTTAGAAAATTTATTTATAAGGCTTTATTTTATGTGCTATAATATGTAGGGGCGTGATTCTAAATCACCCACAATTGTATTGCAACCAATCGTGTAATTTTAGGGCGTGCCAAAACCATGAATAGCTTCAACAGTTTTTCCGGTTAATTAACAGAAAAAAAATCTTAAAGAACATCGACCCTTAACCTCATAAATTACATTCTTAGAAATCGCAAAAAATATGTTAATTATCCGAAATAAAATCTGAGTTTTCGGGTCGCCTCTTTACATGGAGGGTTGCATAAGCCCACTTGGCCATTACAAAACGAACACGAGAGTTTTCGAATGTAGCCGGGGTGCGAAAAAAAATATTTATTATTTCATTCCCACCCGGCGGAGTTGTCCCCAGATTTTTAATTATTCATCCCCCAGATTCGGCCAATGAGCGAGCTCGTATTTTGTGAGGATTTTTTTCCCCGGCTTTTGTATTCGCAGTTGTGTTTGCGGGAAAGCGCTATGCGATATGGCCACATTACAGTTGGGGGTCGATTTTTGACAATTTGTAAAGGTACATTGTTGTGTGTGTTCATGTTTTATTTTTCGAGTAATCAATCTTTTGTCGAAAAGTTAAATTTGAATCGAATTCGAATGTTGTTTCAGTCGGATTGTTGTATTCTGTATGGAAAAATCGATAGAAATAAGAGCGCGCTTTTCCTCGAGTTTCACCGAGTATTTTCACACTTTTCCATTTCAAATGAATATTAAAACCGCGAAAATAGTAAAGTTTGCACAATCAACTCAAAACTTGAGTACAAAACTCGTATTTTATGAGCTTGAGGCCTATGAATGCTGCCTAAATAAAGAGGGTTAAGTTTGCACGTTTCAGAAGCAGTTTTACATGTCATGATTTACATCAGAATCGTTTATGAACTCTCATTTGCTATTCACATAAAATTTCTATATTTTAATTTCCATATAAAATCAGTTCTAAAATAATATCATCCCAAATTTTGTGCAATACCATCATAAAAAATCAAACACAAATTAGATACAGTAAAACAGAAGCTTATCACAACCGATCTGATTCTACTAGCCTCTCGAATGCTCCGATTACTAAAAACACAGATAAAAACCGAAACAATGACCGATCCGGATGCAAATCGATCGCACCGATACCCGAAAAAATTAACACAAAAAACCGGACCAGAAAACGATTATCTGCTCGAAGTCGGATTACGAACAACGAGTGCACTCGAATCGCGCACAGAATTTCGAGTGGCGTTTATGACACGCTCGAGTGTTCAGATATTGCTCTTTAATTATCCCGAGGTAATTACAACGCTATTATTATATATTATATCTTGTCCGAGCGACGATGATCTATGGTAGATTTACGGTGTTAGATCCGAATCGCGGCCATTGTTCGATCTTGATCGGATTCGCCACTCGAATGTTGTGCGGTATCTCGAAATTTCGTGTGTGATTTCTCTCGATATTTTCGATGGCTCTTATGTGTGTGATTAATTGTTTGTTTTTGATTTTTGCATGTACTGTTTATTGTATGAAGCCGCAAAGTTAATCCAATTCACTTAAATATTCTTATTCCAGTAAGCCGATTAAGTTAAATGTTTGAATCTGACTATATTAAATATGACTGGTTAACTGAATATGACTAAATATCTGATTCATTTTTAAATGAACAATTTTTTTCTAATGTAATATAAACGAAAATTTGACCTTTTCATATGCACTAATACTACGCAATTAAAAGAATAATAATTAAGAAATTAAATCTAATTTTTTACCCAAAATTTTCTCATTAGAATAATTTATTTTTTTTATCATATAAACCTACACAATAATTTTTATTGAATTCGAATCACTTATTAAATGATTTTAAGCTAATTATATCTTTCTATTGATTATGTCAAATTTATCTTAATGTTTTTTTACTAAGGTAATTGAATTTTTATTTAAAAAATAGCTTACCGTGATGGTCAGGATGAATTTGCCAAGGTGCATGCAGAGTTAAGGGTCTATCTGCATATGAGGTGAGATGAGGTGGAACATTAGTTGAAGGGGGAGGAGGAGGTGGAGGTACTACGCCCTCAGTGCCCCCTGAACCTCTCCCCTCTGGCATATCCAAAATATCGCTTATATGGAAGCCTGATGTCCTTTGGCCGGGAGCTTTCATGCTGTCCAGAAGACTGAAACAATACAAAATTTTATTGAAAAAAACTATTCGAACTCGATTCTAATAATTATTATATTGAAAAAAGGATATAAGGACACGTACACTTCACTCGAGCACAAACTCAAGAGTGTTTGACGAGTGCACTTGACGGAATCCTATTTTCCCGTAAAACGTCCGAAAAACAAAAATGTTAATCCCCACTTTTGAACGTATACAAAAACGCGTGGTGTGAAACAGATATGGGAACAAAGCTAGAAGAACCTGCATAGTGCGATCTTTATTTATTTTATTTTTTTATATGTGGGAAGAGAGAGGACCGCCATAATGACTCCTAGGAGAAGGTCCTTGTTGCGAGCACGTCTAGGACATGGGAAATCCCCGCGGGTCATTGTTGCGACACGTTCTTCCAATAAAAACGTACCTGTGAATTTGCTAGAAGTCTCACACGATTTTCAGGTGGAAAAAATCATGAAAGAGTGCCGAAAATGTTGAGAAATTGACGCATTGGCCTCTCGAAATGGACACAATGCGGATACCTGTCTTAGGGAATTTCTATTGCTTATATTTCTTTTTGTACTAAGAATTTCAAGTTCTATTATTCAGATTTCAATAGTATAATTATCTATATAGTGTAAATTTTTCATTGATAAAAATAATCGATTCTTCGCATTCGTACAATCGATAGATAAAATACAAAATCGTATAATAAATCGTACAATTAATTCGACAATCAAATATGATACAAACACAAAAGATAAATCTACGCATATACAAAAAGGAAACGCGTCATTAATCATCAAAGTGAAAGAACATGTTATCGGAAATGAAGATTTTCCGTACCGTTGAACACACAAGATTTATTATGAAGATAATCCGCTTTGTTTATCATACGAATTATTTATTGATATACGCTATACGAATTCAAAATTTTTATACAACGAAATAAAGGTTTTTTTGGGGGGTGACTAGTTAACGGTTCCTGGGAAAAATTGGCCCGTTTCCTGAGCTTTTCCCGCCTAACTACGCCATAAATCTGAGTTAGTAAAAGGCGCCCTTTTCCCTTTTCGCCGACCAATCACTTTACGTGCGGATCAATGATATCGCCACTAACGTGTCAATTATCCCGCCAAGTATGTAGACTTTGACGGTTTAATCAAGTTGTTAAGGCGCTTCGATTTATGCGGTAATAAAATTTTGAGCTGTGCGAGTTCGATTCAATTCGCGGAATTTGTTCGGATTGCTTATAAAAATGTTGAGGTTTTGTATTGGTATTTTAAAAATAATATATTTTTATTCTGCGATAGTGTATGATTGAAAAATAAAATAAAATAAAAAACAGCGAGGAAATTATTTGTTGTACTTGGTTTAACAGTGTCGGTTTCGTTTTTGTTGAATGAATAGTTCTTGGGAAAAATAATATTGGGCATTAGAATACATTCTGTATCTTCTAAATATGAAAATTATTTGACGATTTTAATGAAATCTCCAAAACATGATTTAAAGAGTTATCTTATACAATTATTTTTAAATTTAAAAATAAACCAAAAAGATAATATTATTAGGAATGTAAGTGCTCGTCATAGAATTGAAGATTTATTTTCATGGAATTTCAATACAATTACGCGTGATTTTTGTGTTGCAGCGAAACTCAAAAAATATTCAAATCACAATTCAATTAATAAATTCAATGAATGATTATAAAAAATAATTTTACAATTCACTCATAAAAAAACACAACAAAATCAAAAAAACAAACCCAGGCAAAGGCGCAGGAAGATGAGGATACAACAACCTCGGCCACGGCGGCAACAGGGGCGGCCACCCCAGCAAAGGGGGCGCGGTGAGCCCCAAAAGCCTCTCGAGCAGCTCCTGCTCGGGCGCTGCGCCCCCGGCGCCCCCGATCGGCGTCCACCTCTCGGACCCCTTGCCGATCATCTCGAATCTCAGCGGACGTACGTCAATTCAAACACACAACAACACTCCACTGCGAACCATCACGTTTTGGCGCGAAAACCGACCATTTCGAAACGTCGCGCGAATTCAAAAACCGGCACTCGTGCGGCAAAGGTGTCCTCGTCGTGCGAGTGCGGTGTCTGCACTGCCGCTACCCCCGAGGCTCACCCCGTTCTAGGGGTGGCCACGCCCCCGCGGCCGGCGCGGGGAATGGACCAATCGCGGCGGGGGGCGGGGCCCGCCGCGGCCAATCGGGGATGAGATCTCGTCTCGCCTATCGATTCATAATAAAAAAAGCGTGATTATGTTGCGAGATCATCTCGGGCGAGTGCGTCGTTGAGGTCGAGTGCTTTATTTTGTTTTTCAATTTGGAATTTGAGAGGTCGGATTTCGGGGTTGGGGGGTGGTTTTGATATGTGGTGTTTGATTGTTTCTTGAAAATAAGATGTGAAATTATTTTGTATAAAATAATGAGATGTATGAAATGAAATTTGATTTAGAAACGGAATAAATATTGATTTTGAAAAAAATCGATTAGATGAATTGAAATCGAAGTTATTTTGATTCATAAATATTGATGATCCCAAAATTGAAAGATTTAGCATTTTTTATTGGGTTATAAAAAATAAAGGTTTTTATTGTATTATTTCACATGAGTCAACTGTAATGTCATAATGATTTTTAATGTAAAATCATTTATTGTATAAAAAATGTATCAATAATAATGATTTTTTTTTATAATCCAATTAGGGATGTAGAGATTGATAATAAAATATCTTGAATTTTAAAATTATTTTTTGTAAAAGAAAATATTAGATCAATGAAATAAAATGTGTTTTTGGATCGATGATGAATATAAACAATTAGATAAACTGCAATTAAAAATATTTTGATTCACCCGAACTGATACAATGTTTAAAAATTTAACGTTTACAATTTAATTTCATATTAAAAGTGAAGGTTTTGCGAATTGTATTATTTCGTATAAACATGTTAGAATGAATTAATGTCATAACGATTGCTCTATTTTTTTTCTCATCAAAAATTGTATTTTACTTATATAAAATAATGTATTATTGTATGAAAAAATATATCAATAACTTCATCAATAATATAATAAATTATAATATTTTTTAAATCCGATCAGTTAAAAAAAAAATTAAGTAGTAGAAATAAATATTTTCTCACAAAAATGTTCATATAAAAGAAGTGGGTTTTTCCAAGTCAATTAGGGTATCTTTTTAGTTTAAGATTAGGTGATAAAGAACTACTTTCGTTTACTTACCTGCGATGAGAAATTTTGCATACAGATAAGATCAATGTAAACTAATGAAACGAAACGTACATAAAAAAAATACGCTAAGTACGGAAATACCGCCTACCTTGGAAATTCCATACTACGTATTTTTTTTTAATAAGCGCAAAATTTACGACAAAACGAACGAATATTAAAGATTTCTCTCAGCATCAATTGACCGTAGTAAAAACCAGGTATCTTCCAAGAGGACGTGTCCATTGACAAAAGGCGATCAATTTGTTACAGAGACAATTTTTTTCCTCGTCCTTTTGTATGTGAAGCGCAGGTGATTTCCGGTGCCAGACTGTCTGGACCAAATTCACAACTATTCTAACTTTTTTTTTCATTTGAATCATCTAAATCTAAAATATTGCGTGAGCTTTGATTGCATTTATCACAATAAACCATCGTTAAATTGCATTAAAAGCTCAACGAATACGCAGGTGTTTCCGATGCGTAAAAAAACATTGTTGGGGGGGTTGTGTGAATTTTTCGTAATTTTTATATGTTGGATGCTCGGATGTGGGGTTTGATTGCTCATGTAATGGGTGATATATCAAAAAGGGAGAGTGAAGTATGACCCGATGAACTCGAAGCGATGATTCCTTCTCTGTGAGGGTCAAAAACGACCAGGTGTTTTCGAAAAAGTATATTCGAACACGTCAATTACTTGTTAAATATCGACGAGGGGTTAATATGCGATGAGTCAAAAGCGCAGATTGCTGCTTTCGAGAACACCTTTGCTTTATGATTAATCGATTAGAATATTTTAAAATAATAATTCATAAAAAATGGACGATTTGAAATTCGGTTTTAATAAAATTAGTGTCGATAATTTGTTAGTATATAAAATTGGAGGATAGGATATCAAAAATATAAAATCGGTTTGTTTTTATATTCATGAATCTATTTTTTTATTAATTTTAAATGCAATATTGAGTTTCTTTAAAAATTGACAATTTTTTCAACGAATCCTACACAAGCTAGAGTAATTTCAATTTTCCAAAACTAATTCAATTTTAAATATCAAACTTCTAAACATTCTTTCATACATGACATCAAAACTTTTCCAATTTGAAATTTTCATAATCGAATTCAATTCACAAAACTCCCCAACACACAACACACCTTCGAAAAAAAATTAAACCCGACCTCCACACTCGAAAAAAATCATCGCGTCCTCCGTTCAGAAATCGTCAACCATCAAAGACACATACCTCGACATTCAACTTAACAAGCAGACGACGCACGATCACGGTTGTCGCCATCACCATATCACCATCACCATATCACCATGATGGCGATCGTCGTCGAAGGTGGTGCTAGTCAGTGCCTCGCGTGCCAACCGAAAACGCAACCCCAAATTGTAACTACACGAGGGTTGTCGTCGAGGACAATGGCTTTCGATGGGATCACTCGAAAGAAGCGTCCTCGTTGCTGAGAGCATCGATCCTCGATGATAAATATTGGATCGGATTCCAAAAATCGGTGTAAGAAGTTGAGCGATCAATTTTGCGTATAGTAATGTCGATTTTTTATCGAGGAAATTTGTTGAAAGACCGTTTTCAAATGTTGAAATGGTTGAAGTAGAGTGGTGAATAGAGCGGATGGATTTTGAATAGAAATATACCCGGGCCTCGTATAACACGGTCATATGGTTCCACAAAAACGTCGTGTAATACAAATCCGTGTTATACAAGGTTTAAAGTTCATACAAAATTGGGGTTCGCGTTCCAAAAAAAAAAATAGATAGTTTATATGAATATGTACTGTATTTTTTAAATAGACAAATATAAATTTACATATTTATTGAAAAAAACTTTAATAATATAATATAGTATTCATTCATCATCGCTATCACTTAGAATTCTATACGTTTTACTCTTTTTCGAGATCGGTTGTAAGTTTTCATCATCGGAGGACTGTGGATTTCTTGTGGTTTTAGTCTTCGAAAATTCGGTAATAAGCGATTGTCTGTTTTTAGCGTATAAATCTTAACGTATTTACTTATAAGGTTCCAAAATTTGTTGTAATTCCCTCTTGAACTTCGAAATTCTTTCTATTATAGGATCCTTTTCCATAATTTTTTTTTTAATTTAATGTCATGGCACATTTCATAGACGTACAAATCAAACATATTAATTATTTTCCTGAAATCGTGTTATATAAAGCGTGTTGTATAAAAAATATGCCAAAATTTCTACATCCGTGTTCTATAAAACCGTGTTATACGAGGCCCGAGTGTAATATCAATCGATATTCTGTTGATTGAATCAAATTCTAGATATCACTATTTGAAGTTAAGCGATCAATTTTGCAGACAATAGACGGATTTTTTATATAAAAAAATGAAACTAACGATATGAAACTTCGTGTGAAACTTCCGAAAGTAGAACTCTCATTTTGGAATCAATTAAATACGCTCGCGTTCTAATTTACGCAAATTACAACCAGTGAAATCTACGGCCAAATTTACGCGTCAATTATCAGCCATAACAATAATGGATCTTTTTAATACGTTCGCCAAACCGCGTTTCACTAATTGCCGCGCGTTCCGCGACATGACAAATTGATCATCCATCGTTTCGGCCATTAGCGACTTATAATTGCTCGTTTCCGACCGAATTACAGATCGTCCGAAACAAAAGCCAGTAACCCTGCTATATTGTATGAAATATATGAATCCGAAGCTATCATATAAGCAATGTTTCAAAGTATAATTCGTTTTTTTTTATTATACTAAACAATTGTTTCAATGAAACGATTGTCTTTTTGAAATGGAAGATATTACTGAATCAATTCAATATAATATAAATATAATGATTTAACAATCAAAAATTAATTGAATATCGATATAATTAATTAATAATTTAAAAAAATAGAATGAAACAGTTCAAGTGCGTAAACTGATCGAAATCTGAAATCTTCACGGCTCGAGCGCCATTTAGGGTTGCCCGCTTTTGTTTCAAAATTTGTAGTATGACTATGTCGGATCGTTTCGTATTATATTGTAGTTTGCGTGGTGTTTTCTTGGGAATAGCAGTAACCGGTTGGTGCCTTTTCGATTTCGTGCCAAAAGGTCGTAAAGTTGAACAATTTCTCCAAAGTCGAGAGAGAGGGACTCGTGCGATTGGAGTGATGATACTGCGAGAACACGAGGACTTAGTAGTTCGCGTGTCCTTTGCTATGTACTTTGCCTTTTTTTTACAAGTTACATGTATATTTTTTCATCTAATTTTTACATGTAATGGAGAAAGAATTGAAAAATGTGTGTCATAAACGAAAATATACCGAATCCTCTTTTTATACGGGGGATATGCTCTAGATACTACCGTGCAAAAATATGTATGGTCATCATATAAAAATTGAAGATAGGTTTCATCAGTATATTTGGGTAGAACTTATATTCAAATGTACTTTATAAAAATGTGTAATGTGAAAAAATTTCTCCATGTAAAATCATCAAAAAATATCGAATTTTTTAATTGAATTACTATAATTACATACATATAATTATAACAGTTTACTGGCTTGCACCAAATACTTTTGAATAATACTATATTTTTTTATATACCGTATTAAAGTGAAAAAATAATCGTTTTTTTTTCAACCGTGTTATTTCGGAATTGTGTAAAAAGAGGATTTGGTGTACTAGAAAATTGATGTATGATTATATAATGTTTTATATTATCTATGCTAATTGTATAATTTAAATGTTTTTCATAATGAATATCTTATGTAATATTGAATGATACAATTTTTTTCTTTATAAAAATATCTATTCATTAAATTTCGATCAATTAACAAATGAATCTTCGCTTCATTCAATTAAATATTTTATTACAAATAGATTCAATTTTACAACATTTAACGTTATCCAAAACTCCAACCCAACCATTCAACAACGACTTTCGACGAAACGACACAAAAAAACTTCACTCAAACCTGCAAAAAAAAAGCCGACAGTAATAGAAAACGGGACCTGTGGGAAAATCCTCATCTGCCTTCGAAGAAAAGCGGTGCCGACACGACACAACGAAACGAGACCGAACCGAAAACGACAAAAACTACAGACAATATAAAATAAAATACGAAAAAAGACAACAACAACACCGGCTCGTCCAATTTACGGAAACTCATCATGTCGCCGCGGAGTTTCCGTGTGGCTAATGGTTCGTTTCACGTACGCCCGAAAAACGAGACGTTCCACAAAATGGCGCAAAATCGCTACGTACGATTTCAGGTGTCACGCCATATTATAAAATGGCCTTTTCCGATCGTCGGGGCGGCGGGAATGTGGGCGGGAGGCCGCCGGTTTAAATCTGGATAGGGTAAATGTTGGAGATCTTTTGTGCGGTTTCGATTGAGGGTTTGTTGGGGAGGGTTTGTATTTTATGTGTCGAACCATTTTGGATGTTTTAGGATGATTTATAAGTGATTTGAAATGACAAAATGTTAGTGGGAGTTTGCGAAATCGATCGAAATCGTATAGAAAGTGATTTAGGCCAGGCGCCCACAGGCGATTAGTCGCGGCGCGATTTATAATGGAACACATTGTTTAAGGTTGAAGTGCACCCATATATGGTTTATGGGTGCACTTCAACCCAAAACAATGTGTTTCATT
>JAOXNN020000009.1:294706-315297 GCA_028571205.2 Hydropsyche betteni
TTCAAATCGGGTTTTCACATTTTATCGTTTTCCGTTTCTTAACAAATCCACACCCGATGTTATTAACATCGGGCCTACATACTAGTATTAATAAAAAAGTGATTATTTTTTAATTAATCAAACATGCACTTTTGAGAAGTTTATAGTTAACAATAAAAAAACTAAAGGATCTTTCATTAGGGACGCTCGAAATTTGTTAGGTCATAACAGCCATGTCGTTTAAGTGATATCTATCAAATTTATTATGAATTGTTAAGTAGTGTATGGTAAATCGTCATGGAAGGTTATAGTGTTGAATAAGGTGTGTAAATCATCAAATTTTAAAATCGAGCATCCTTATTGTAAGAGCCTATGTCATCCATCGATGAAATACTGACCCATTAAAATAGGTGAGACTTAATAATTTAATTTTTCAAGGTGGCACATTTTTAATACTGCCGTGCAATAAAATGTATGAAAAAGGTGGGTCATTTTTATTATTATCATGCTTCAAAGGGTTTAATGAAGTATCTTAAGTCTTATCAATCGATATTG
Source organism: Hydropsyche betteni (assembly GCA_028571205.2). NCBI lineage: Eukaryota > Metazoa > Arthropoda > Insecta > Trichoptera > Hydropsychidae > Hydropsyche > Hydropsyche betteni. The sequence goes on from JAOXNN020000009.1 coordinate 295,241, forward strand.
TATTTGTAATAAGTATTTAACTTTTCCGGTTCTTAAACGTAACGTAAATCCTTTTCGCTTAAAAAAAGCGATTATCGTCGTAGCCATTTTCAATATTAAATCGGATTAAATTTCTGAGAAATTTTCTTAGGGAAGCTTTACATAATTGAAATTTAATATCGTTCGTTCTCCGTTATTTGAATATTCCAGCGGTTTTCTTTTCGTATTGGCGTGTTTGAATTTGTCGAAGTTCAATAGCTTTTCCTGGAAACGGTGGAGTTATGCTATAATTGAACCCTTTCATAGTATCGCGTTGCGAGTCTATTCAGCTCTATTATGGGGATAATTGACCAATATATTATGTAGTTCGATGATAGGCGTATCAAATCTAATCTCGTATTTATTACAATGATAAAATAATATATTTTTTAATCAAGATATAAAGCTTAATAAGTATTTAATTCATATAATCGATTGATCGTTGTTGAAAAACGTGATAATTTTAACCGCAGTTATTTGTATTGTAAATATTGATCATGTTTCGTTCGGCAACATTTGTGGTAACTTATCACTAATTTTCCAACAAAAAAAATTTACATTGTATTCCACATTCAAGACCCCATTGAAAATTTAAACACATAAATAACAATCGAAAAACATATTGTTGAACATATACACCGTTAAAAACATTCTGAACGTGCGATAAAACCAAATTGCACACAGCGAGGACTACGAACCGTTATGCAATTCTTAACACATTCAGGGTCGAATATGACCATTCGAAAAACGCGAATCATCACAATTACGTCATCATCATCTAATGAAACCGAATCGCCCCAGCCTTCGTTTTGAATAAAAACCAATTGGATTTCACTGTTCGTTTCCGATTGGACCAGTGCGTGTGCAGTCTTGAAATTTTGAGTTTTGTATTGTGTGTATTTTCGAATTCGTTGAGAATTGTTAGGGCATTGTATAGCGGTCGATAATTTTTTTAGGTATGTGAATAGATGGCACGACAACTGGTCCAAAGACAATCTGTTCGACGACAATTTGTTCAAAACAATCATCCATGCGACAATCGGTCCAATGGAAAATTCGTCCAAAACAACCGGTCCAAAACGGTCTAAACGACAATTGGTCCAAAAATTAATATCAATTACGGAGCTAAAGATCAGCCAGAAAAAAATATTATATAGAGTTTTAAAATTAACGAAAATCAATAATAATAATTAATTCAATATTAATTTTTGGGCCAATTGTCGTTTAGACCGTTTGGACCAGTTGTCGTTGGAAGAATTGTCAGTTGAACCGATTGTCCATTAGACCGATTGTCGCTTGAACAAGTTGTCGTTGGACAGATTGTCTTTGAACCAGTTGTCGTGGAACCGTGTGAATGTTCTCGAATGTTCTTTACCAATTGGGTTTCGATTAGAATCGCGAATTGGATAAGTGCATATGCAATTCGTGTTAAAATGTCGAGTGTTACATTATACAATCGTATGTATGTTCGAATTTGGTCTGGAGGGCAGTGAGAGCTGTTAGCTCATTGCTTAGTGTTCAAAAATGGAGTCGTTCGGTGGTCGATAACCTTTTTTTTTATAGATATGTGAACGTGCTCATATGTTCTTTTTAAGTTTGACTGTTTGATGTATTTCAAGTGTTTTTAAGATGTGGTCGAGTTCAAAAGTCGTACACAATCATTTGATCTTGTATATTCGAATAAAAAAATAACACATTTAACTTTCCCCATGGAATCTATTGAATTCTCGGCCCGGTACCACTAGTCACCCTCACAATAGTAATCCACGGTCGGTGTTGGGTTTCGTGATAGCACTTTCAACACACATTCACATCATTATTTTTTTCTTATATCCACATTTTCAGCGGCGGCGAACCGGCATTCGTCTGTGTGTCGCAACACGCCATCGGCCCCATATTTTTTTTTATACCATTCAATTCTGTAACAGTAGCCGCCGTTACATGTGATATTATATATATGACGGTGATATAAAAGTGAGCCGCTTTCTTTGTTCCTTGGCCGTTTCGCTCGGACGTCGAATCGTTAGCCGAAAACAAAAACAACCGTTAACCGACAACGGCGTGCTCGTTGTTGTTGTTGTTCCCTTGTCGTTGCAGCCGGACCGAGGACAATGATCTCGTTTTTTTGACTTCTTCTGCTTCGTTTTTTGGACGTTTTCTTCTGTTTTGGCTGTCGCGTTTTCGGGCGTCGTCGATGGACGTGCGGTTCTAATTTTGAATTTTCTGTACGAGTGTGGTCGAAATGGTGCGGATTTTGTTGTTCGATTGTAGTGTCTCGTTTCAGGTCCTGGAAAAAATGGTTGCTTTAAGCTTCACATTTATATCGATAACGGTTCTCGGACGAATCTGGGTAAAAAAATGATACAAAAACAGTCGGGTTTCTAGGCGGAAAATTCTTCGAAAATCTTAAAACATATTAATATGTTCTATTTGTAATCGTATGAAAATACTTTTTAATGTTATTTTTTTTTTGTTGACATCGTTAATTCGTTAAGTCATCGTATTTTTTTTTGTTAAAATTAAAAAAAACAAAAAACAAACAGGTGTTAAGTTTTTTCGATCCATTGAGTTGTTAAGTAACAAGTGTTGCAGTCAGTATATAAAAGAGATAATTCATTTTAGACCTTTCATAATTTATAAACATAAAAATCTCCATATATTCAATCGTTTAATAAAAACCAGTAAACTTTCTTGTTATCAGATACAAATAGACTGTGTAAAGTGTGCGTGTTCAATGTCCAATAACATATACGATATTTTTTTAATTTTTCAAACAAACCACATCCAATTTGACCGCGCCCCATACTCGAAATATTAATCGTCAAAATTCCAAAATTTCCAACGCGGATTATGTCATTAAAAATTAAAAATCGGAATTCGATCCGTGCAAAATTAACATATACAAACCGTGAAAAATATCTAATTTGAATAAATTACCCATTCAATATTAAAATTTCGATATTAGCGTCGACTCGCATGGAAAATCTGTATGGTTGTCGACGGGTGTGTGAAGCCACACCAGAGGCTTCGACTTGTTGAGGGTTGAGGGTGTTTTCGACTTTTCCACCCCCATGTGTGTGAATGCATCGTGAAGATCAACGACCCGTTGAATATGTACGCGTCGATGCGTTTCATGCGATTGTTCTCGTAAATTTGGTTTTTTTTTCGATAATAACAGTGCATGGAGTAAATGGCGGCGTCACGTGATGTGTATGATTGTTTTTTTTTTCGGATAAATAAATTATTCATGTATGCGGTTGTTTAAGATTCATTCGTTGTTTTGAATTGAAGTTTATTTAATTTTCAATTTTTTTTTATGTTAGAATATCATCGATAGGAACAAATCTGTTTTATGTCGTTATCGGTATTTTTTTATTTTATTTTAGTAATTCATCGATGACTCGAGTACAGATAAGGGCTTCGATAAACGTTTTCATATCAGAAAATTGTTTGAAATCATATTCATTTAATCTTTGAATATAACGTTATAAATCATCGAATTATCACATACACCATAATCAAATCAACCCATATTAGGACACATACATCCGAAACATCTTCCAAAATCAAATTTTGAATATTCACAGCCGCCATCGACGTACGAGAGAGTGGTATGGGCGTGGTTTTTCAACCAGTCACGATGATGCAACGAATCGGCAATGTCATTCGTTGCACAACACAGTTTTTGCATCGGCGTTGAGCTCTTTTTTAACGTTCGACGTGTGTGCATATTGTCGTTTTCGGTTTTTCGAATCGGCGATGAATAAGTGCGTTTAAACAGTTAGAAGAATCGTAGCCGAGTGACCGCACAATAGACACTGATGACCTCTCGGGGTCAAGGTGCGATCGACGTTCAAAACGGTGTACCGTCTTGTGTCGGGATATGAAAGGTTAACGACATGATTTTTTCATATCGATTTTCTTCGAAGAAAGTTGGTTGTTCGCAGGTAGTTGCGATTTTGACGAGACGTTGCGTGTTTGACTGTATCGGTTTTTATCTGTTGGTTTTTTTTTATCATTTATTTTTTTAATGTTACTCGATAGATAAAATTTATATTGTATGTACTTATAATTGTAGTTTTATGAGGAAATAAATGTATCATATCACGTCCACTTTAATTATTTATATGTACAATTGAAAAAAAATTCAATGGCATTATGAAAGCACTCGAAATTTATTGCACAGCGTTAAACCCTTCAACGACTATGAAACTAAAACAAATAAGTACCAAAATAAAAATCAACTTCACGCTCGGCCGAATAGCGACAATGCCTCGGACACTTTTGAAAACCGCATATTTCGAAAAAATAAAACGCACCGAAGGGGAAATGAACTTCATCATTATCATCAGACGACGATCAGTCGGACGTGTCGGTTAATTACAGTTTCGTCCATTTGTTTCGACGATCCCTATTGTGTAATGGTGTATCTATTATCCGATCGCCGGAAAGCTTTCACGTTCGTATGAAAAAAATAAAATAAAATAGCAGCCTGGTTTACCTGTTGATCGACGTTGCCAGAAACTCTGTTTATTATTTGAACGATGCGATAACGTTTTTTTTTTAAACAGATAAGAGCGATTCGAAAGAAAAAATTCAGCGGTTCAGCATTGTGCGAAACGGACAGGAAATTAATTTAAATGAAGTCTGTGTTGTTCGTGTGCGGGGAATTGTTTGATTGAAAGGATGCGTCGACGCCATGTACGGAACGATGAGCAATGTTTTATATAATCAGATTTATTTTTGTACATAGACGGGAATGGGTATTTTTAGTGAGATAACTTCGGTCCGTGTACAACTTTCGCCGCGGAGCACTCCGAAGATAGGAAGAGCCGGACGTGTTTGTGTACGGATGGGTCGAAAGTTTTATAGGGATGTTTGGGTTTGGTGACGAGTAAGGTTCGTTCTGGGAATGGTTCGAATCGTGCTGTGTGAGGATGGACTCGTGTTTGTGGGCAAAACTCGCGTTAATTGCTTTGAACTCTATGTTTATCCGAAATTGCCGATCTGGATGTGGAACGCGGTCAACTGTACGGTGAGCGATTGGAAAATTGAACGTGTACTGATGGGGATGTGTTGGAAATTTTTGAAATTCGCTATTCATTTGATGCGGTTCCTGGGCAAATCCATACTGAACTAGAATCCGTTGCGAAAATCCGGCCTGTTTTGAAAATTAAAAATTCTCAAATAAACATCAATAGATGTTATTTATTTGTTGATCGTTAATTCATGAAGTAATTATTATATTTATTTTTAAAATGTTAAGAAAATAAATTTGATGCTTGTTTTTTTTTTGTCCCACTGAATAGTTAATGATACAGTCAATACATGAAAGTGATCATTAACTTTAGATCGACGACAATTTAATAAATAACAGACTTAAAAATTTCAATATATTCAATTACAGTAAACCCTATAACGTCATGATAGATTCCACGTTATAGGGAATTAAGTTTTTTCAATTTTAATTTTTTTTTTGAAATTTTTACTTGTTAACTACTTGTTTCAAATGAATTTCAAAAAAATTGATTTTGAATGCATTTGAACGATATAGGGGACGTTTATTGTATTCCGAAAATAATCAAAAATTCCAGTTAACATAACCAATCGAGTATGTAAAGTGCGCACATTTCTCCGGTCACCATTTGACACATACGCGCTCAACGCATCGAAAACCCAAACATTCCCCCACACTAACAACTCCGAAATCTATATATACACCCAAAAACTGCGATCCTACACACATTTCGGACCCGAACAAAATACGATGTCCAAAAATCGTGACCTCATCAACCCGGCAGGAATGTGCCCCCCCCCACCCCAGTTACGAAACAGCACTCTGATCAGGCCGCGGCATTGGACGTGTCGATGTGCCAATTCTTCCAGTTCGAAAATAATATTTTATATTAACATACGTCGCCGTCGGGAAAATCGAACGTTTATAAAGCGTTTATTTATAGTTGACGATCGTCCCGCCATAGATCGCGCGGAATCCCACGCGACTTCCTACTTGAGCGCATTGCCCGCTTCCTGCTTCGAAGTAGTAGCGGGCTATGATGGCAATTTGGGAACCATCGTTGTTAAGCGATTCGCGGATGGAGTGGTGCTTTGTGGTGTGTGGGTGTTTGTTTTGGAAAGTTTGGGTTAGTCGGGGTTGTTGTGTGTACTCTTTTTTTTTCGATCGAGATGAAACGGTTTTTATGCTGTTTCGGTGTATTAGAATTTTATGGGTGTGTATGGTGGTTTTTATGGTGGTCTATTAAAGGGCGGAGGACTTTCGTTGGAAATGGGCGGTTCTGAAAATTATGACTGAATTGTTACTTATATAGATTGTTGCCGATTGAGATACGTTCATGAACTTCGATCGTAGTCGAATCTATATGAAAAAATTATTTATATCATTATTTTTATTTTTTAACCCGTATTGTATCATGGTTAATATAATAATAATAATAATAATATAAACAATATTTTATTAGATTTATTTTACTATGAGTATGAACACATATCTCAAAAAAAAACTGACAGATAATGGGTTAATACAACGATTCGAATGAGTCCATATTTTTTTGGTGACGATAGCTTGTGATTTATTTAAAAAAAAAAAACGGTCGTAAGTCGAAAACTATACATATTTGATTATTAAACTCAATGTTTCAGATAAATTTGATAATTTTCCTTTTTTATTCATAAGATGCAAACTCAAAGATCATCCGATAACGACACCATTCATACATCGAGTATCTATTCAAACGTTATTTTCAATCGTGACGCATAAAGTGTCAAAAAAAAAAATAAACTTCAGAAGGTCAAAAGAAATGACCGAACTATTTTGAAAGTTATCCAAAATCCATTCACATTATTTCGAATCGCACATTCAAAAAAAATCTCATACACCCCCTCCCGATTCCTATTCCGAAACACAAATAAAAAACCCCCGTCATTACAAGCCCCGAACCCCCTCGAGCTGTTCCGCCTCTATTATGACTGCTCGTCTCGATCGCGCCGACGACTGGGAGCGCTCGGGTGACGTCACCCACCCCCTCGCAAGGGTGGGCGGCTTCCAGGGGGCGGCGGCCGTCGCCAGTTGGGCGGGCTCCGGCGGCGATCGATACCCACGGCCGGAACGTTCCGGGTCTGGTCGGGGTGGGCGGGCCGCCGGTGGGTGGACGGCTCACCGGGTTAGCCGCGCGGCCGAGGGGGAGGCCGCCGGAGGGTTGATAACCCTGGGCCGACACAATGAAGTGGATGCGTCGCGGGAATGCGGTTGCGATTTTTTCGCATTTTTTTCAAGGTCGGGTAAGTTTTTTTTTGGTAAAAGTCGCTTATCGCCCATGAGCGTGCCAACCTCGCAAGCGGTGAAACGCGTATGTTACGGTTTGAGTGTCCGTTTCGTTTGTGCATGAATGAACTAGTCTGTTTATACAAATTCTAAACAGCTCTAGTCCAATTGTTAGTGTGGTGCGACAGTTTAAGTCATTTGCACTCAGATAATGTTCTTATGTTAAATATCGATAAGGTGGAAATTGGTATGTCAACTAATGATTGAGTAGTGACTTCGAGAGTTTGTTTTGAGCACGTTTTCACAACTCGAGCTAAAACGCTAACCCAAGTGTGATGCTTATGACGTCTGTTTTTAGTTTGGACTAAATTATGTGTAGGTTAAATTTGACAGTTGACATTCAAACTGAAATCGATAGTTTGGGTATAACCAAACTAGTATGGGTGTAAACAAAAAAAAGTTTACACTTGAACTGTGACATGTATTTTTGTGTGAAGGGAAGTGGTGAATGTACTGAAGATGTATGTAACGGTTTTATACTAGGGTATTGTGCGTCTAGAGACAAATTATGTAATGGGCGTCCCCTTCCCATTTCGTAATATTTAAAAGAGAAATTTATCTTTAAAATAAATATTTATGTTTCAAACTAAGTTTTTTCGACCTCTCTTAGTTCGGTGTCTGAAGGTCTCTGTACCCCCTTGCCCCTCCCTAGCTACGCCTCTGGTTTTATAAGAGAAGAAACTTTCAGTTTTATAATAGTACGAGCGGTAATACCCGGCGTTGCTCGAACTTAAATTTTAAATCAAATTAATTTTTTTAAATTTAAATTAATTAAAACAAAAGCATAAAGCTGGCCGCGTATTGTCACAATCATACGCGGTGCGCCGGCCGCTTTTTATATAGGGTGGGGAACATTTTTTTGTGGACCGTCCCGTTTTGGGTCCTGGAAAAAATGGTCACCCTATTTTGATGATACAAAAATACATAAAAATGCCAATATTTATGGTGATCGGTCGAACGGTGTTGGACTGAAACGGCTATATACAAACAAACATATATATACAAATATCCATTTTTATATAGATGGATTATGTGAAGATTTCAGAGTTTCATAAAGATTTTTTTTCAATACGCCCAATCCTCTTTTTACACGGTTCAAGAAAGAAAAACCGATTATTTTTTTACATGAATTTTTCACTTTAACACTGTATAAAAATATGTGTTTTTCACATAAGAAATTTTTATAAAATACATTTGGATTGAAGTTCTATCCAAATATAGTGATGGAACCTATCTCCAATTTTTGTATGGTCACCATACATTTTTTTTACACGGTAGTTTCTGGAACGTATTCCCCGTGTAAAAAAAGAATTGGGGATAGTTAATTTGATATTTATAAGGGATGGGGTTGAAGTATAATTTCAAGCGCTTGTGGTACTTACATATTCGATTTATTATTGAGTTTACCGTACTTATTCTTTTTTTTGTATTATTTACTAATTTATTCTTAGAAATTGGATGATATTTTTGAAATTATTGGATTTTCAGTTGTGGTTCATTATAATGAAAATGTTGCTTTTCACTGTTAGACGTACCGTTATCAATGATTGATTTTATTGAATGGCACATTTGATAAGAAAGTAATCGTAACTTCAAACAATTTCATATAATTTCTTCGGTTTTAAATTATTGTTTAAAATATTGCTTTTATTTTTTGTAACGAGTGATTATGTTTTTGACACATTTCATTGATATCTTCGTTTTGTTTTGTCAAACGTATTAATTTTCACTGATTATTTTTTTCGGTACGGCTAATAGACCAATTACGTATCATCGATATATTAATATTTTATTAAAAATGCTTTCATATAATCTCTCAAAAGTTATATCACATACCTAACACGTTCGATGAGAAAAAAATCCGATCTTTCAATAATTTTAATCCGCAATAAACATTTAATATATTTATTTCATGGCAATATTCACGTATAAATTTCACCACAAATTTTCATCGAAAAATCGCAAATTCGTCGAACTTCCAACGGAACTGTTGAATATTGATGTGTCCCGTCCGTTTCATCGACCTGACCTATATCGAAACGACGCAGACGTTGGATCGAATTTATTCCGGGTTAACGACGCCGTTAAACCGTCGTTTAATTGACGGCAAATATTAATTTGAGATTTTCACAATTTTATCGGTTTCAGTTTAACAATATTCGCGGACGGGATCAAAGGGAATCGGAAAGATTACAACATTGACCGTTTAGAAAGGCGTGTTTAATCTTCCATTTAACAATTTGACATTTCGGATGGTTCGACCTTTTCGCAATGTTACACTTTTCTTGTCCTGGTTTCAATTAAAAATCGAACCGATGCCGTTAAGTGGAAAAATTGTGAGGAAAATTATCACGAGGTAATGTTTCAAAGTGTACTCAGATTATCTTATAGATAAGTGCAACATGATTTAAAAATACGTTCTAATGCATTTCTTCGAATTTAGATTATATCTAATAACCATGTTAATGATTAGATTAATCGATATTAGAAACATCAATTAATGCAAGGTACAAAATGAGCGTTTCAATAAATTCGATAGAGCAAAAAGTTCTGAATCAAACGATATATTTTCGCTTAACCTTCGCAGATTTTGGTCACAAAATGGGTCGTCGAGGCGGTTCAACGACACTGTTTTCTTCGGCCACCGTTTAAATTTGAATCACATTAAAAAAGTTCTTTGTTTTGTCGGGGTTGAGCGTTGAAAAAGGGTGTGTTTCGTTTATTCGGGCCATAGGGTGTGTTTGACCTGTGACAAACTCCGCTTACGAATATATATATAGGTAAATTAAGTGTTACTTTTATTGTGGAAATTATGTCATATGGTCGTCTCGTGTGTGTGATTGGAACACATTATCCATCAAGGTGTTGTTATAAGGAGCGGTTAATCGTAATTTTTTTTAATATATTTGTATGTCACAGTTCAAGTGTTCACTTTTGTTTGTTTACACCCATACTAGTTTGGGTATACCCAAACTATCGATTTTAGTTTGAATGTTAACTGTCAAATTTTACCTACACATAATTGCGTCCAAACTAAAAACACGTCATAAGTATCATACTTGGGTTAGCGTTTTAGCTTTAGTTGTGAAAACGTGTTCAAAACAAACTCTCGAAGCTCAAACTGACACCATGGGTAGACACTACGCGTATTTCTCGATCATTAGTTGACATACCAATTTCCACCTTATTGATATTTACCATAAGAGCGTTATCTAAGTGTAAAAAACTTGAATTGTCGTACCACATCAATAATTGGACTAGAGCTGTTACAAGGTGTATAAACAGAATAGTTTGTACATTCATAAACGAAGTGGTCACTCAAATTGTAACGTATACATATATCGAATTTTGAAACGAAAATAAATTCCAGTTTAAGGGAGACTATTATAACATTTTCTTATATTATTATTTACCGGCACTAAACTTACTTTATTTTTAAGTGCAAAGACTTGTCGTTGAATAAATTAGCATCCCAAAGTCCATTATCGTGATTGTATAGTATTTCCGGTCTTCCAGAGCTTACAGGATTTCGACGTATCGGTATAAGCAAGCACGAATCTCACAATCAGTATTCGACCATGTCTATAATTCATTCTGAGTTTTTATATACGCTTATGGGTCATTTGTGAATTTGTCTATGCATAAACATGGATAATTGTATGTTTGTGCATATGATTCAATCAAGTATCGAAAATGGTCGACGAAAACATTTTAGGGCAGATTCGTATATTCTCGAATTGTGTCCCCCTCACAATAACTCATTCGAAATATACACATAATATTGGTATATTCATACTTATACTGTGTACCCCTGAATAGACGACACCCTAATCGTTTATTTTGTAGCTTTGAAAATATTTTTTTCAGTATACAGTAGAATCTCATTAATCCGGCAATATTAAAAACTAGAGGGTGCCGGATTATTGAAATTTTCGGATTACTGGATTATAGAGAAAAACTCGTAATAAATAAAATAAAGCAAGTCTTCACATGGTCCATTATCTTTTGTTTTTTTCTTAAGATCATGTATAGCACGCCCAACTCCATATTCTTTTGTCAATTTGCACATGTTTTCTCCGCTATCTAACTTCTTTAAAATGTCCATTTTATCTTTCGAAGCTAGAGTCTTGTGCTTCCGTTTACTTGACATTTCTAACTACACTATTCTCACTTGAAAACAACAGATAAATACGTACGCACGTGCACGTAATAAGTTTTGAGGTTAGACTGTTAGACGAAAACAGAGCGCATTTGTGTAGAGGGGCGAAAGAGGTGCGGGCGGAGGGCGCCGGATTATTAGACGTATCGGTCTATTGAAGTGCCGGATTAGTGAGATTCTACTGTACAATCATTCGTTGTTTGAAAATTTCACTTTCTCGTACATACTCAATATATTTAGTATAATTTATTTTTTTACAGTCGAAAAATTGAATATATTTATTTCTTTCGTTTAGTGAAGATATAATAAATGACAATTAGTAGGTCTATCGACTTATACGATGTCGTCAATATGTGATAATTTTACAAAAGTTGATTTGTTATATTCAACTCTTCAAGATTTATTATCTTTAGGTAATTTTCACCGCCTTTTATGATGTTGCTGATGATTTTATAATGTTTATTGCAATACAAGGTCTTCACGATGCCAATAGAAATTTTAACTTTTATCCTATGTGATAAGGGGCAGACGACTCTCAAAGAGACGAATTTTGAACTTAAATAATCACAGACTATCTATCGTAAACGTTATACTAAATAAAATAAATTATTAAAAATTATAACTGAGTACGGGTTTCGCAAAAAGTTACCCAAGCATAAGTCTCCAATATTTTCGAATAAAAAATCTTATGTTCCAAACACTGATATACTCAACCCATCACATAAACTGGCATCCACTTCTATCTTCCATTCTATTTAAGTAACTATCGAAATTCCAAGGTCCAAAAAACACTAAATCAGGGATCGGAAATTGTTTTTTAGAAAAGGCTGGATCCTAAAAATTTGAAAAAACCATTCGGGCCAGATAGCAATCTTGAAAATATTTATATGGGTTATTTTACTCAAATTCCAAAAAATCCCATTTTTTTTTTTAATTAAATTTTTTTCATCTCAAAATAGTTATTTAATAATTCAAGTGTTAGTTTTGAAATATATTTTTAAATGCAGCTAATATCAACAAAGTAGGCATTACTGAACAGCACCGCAGGTTTTTTTTCGTTTTTTATTAAATAAATCTACACTATTTTGATAACAACGTAAAATTTTCCAAAATATATAATCATGGAGAACAGTAATTTCTAATTGTCGGTCAGAAGTTCTTCAATTGTACAGTCGAATGGATTTTGAAATATGAAAAAAAAACTTTTATCAAGCCCTAAAAAAACGCTTTTATAATTGTAATTAAAACAATAAGTTCAGAAAATATATCTGCTGTTTTTGTTGAGGGTTAAAATTTCTAAATTGATTTAAATTATATTCAAACCGGATTGAAAACAAGCAACGGGTCGGAGTTTGCCGATAACTGCACTAGATCATCAAAATCGTCATCCATCATATAAACTGGAACCCTTCTATTGTGTAAAAGTATATTTTTTTTTTTCAAATTTCGGCACTTGCGTGCACATTTACGCTGACAATGAGTGCAGAAATCACCCCACCACAAAGATTAGCGTGCCTACTTTTTAAGTGCATACACCTATATTCATTCGCAGTTTGACAGTTGGTCGTACGAAACTTTTTGTTCAGGTATCGAAGCAGTATCATTAGAATATTCAACACCGCTATCAATCCATCAACATAAAACCCAATTTCATTCGTTTTGATCGATGTTTGGATTAGGTTGGGTTAGGTTAGGTTGGATTCAGTTCGTTTCTATTTCGTTTGGAAATAACCAACTGACGTTTAAACTTCAAAAGTTTGATGCGAATGTGTGCGTGAATGCAGAGTACCAACTTAAACTTTTAACCGGATTTGTACATGTATGCATTTCACTGCTTGGGAGGTTGGTATGTTCATGGACAATACATTATTTTTACCCACAAAGGGTTAAACAAACACCCGAAAAGCCACCGATCGTCGAAAAAAGAACCTCCCATCCAAACACGGATCCACTCATCGCATAAATCGGCATCCACCTCTACTCACCGCTTGGATGGTTGGTACGTTCATGGACAATACATTACTTTTACCCACAAAGGGTTAAACAAACATCCGAAAAGCCCCCGACCGTCGAAAAAAGAACCTCCCATCCAAATACGAACCCACTCACCGCATAAATCGGCATCCACCTCTACTCAACGCTTGAGAGGTTGGTACGTTCATGGAAAATACATAACTTTTACCCATAAAGGGTTAAACAAACATCCGAAAAGCCCCCGACCGTCGAAAAAAGAACCTCCCATCCAAACACGAACCCACTCACCGCATAAATCGGCATCCACCTCTACTCACCGCTCGGATGATTGGTACGTTCATGGACAATACATAACTTTTACCCACAAATAGTTAATAAACAAACACCAAAATTCCAAGGCCCGAAAAGCCCCCGACCGTCAAAAAAAGAACCTCCCATCCAAACACGGACCCACTCGCCGCACAAATCGGCATCCACCTCTACTCGAACACCCCGACTTACCGGCTCCCATACGCGCACTGGCAACGGCGCAGTGGCAACGCGCCTTCCGCTGCAGCCGCACGCGCGCCGCGCTTCCACGCGCCGACGCGTCTCGGTCCCCGCCGCGAGCTGCCCCGGTCGCGGCCCGCTTAACCCTCGCGCGCCCGCGGCTCGCCCCCGCAGGGGCCGGACGGCGCAGGGCCACCGGGCACGGTACCCCACCACCACGTGCTGTTGTTTACGTTCGGATCGATCGCGCGTACTGCACGTACGCCAGTGTTGTGTTGGGCTCGATTCATGGAAAGTCCGCGTCCACAGTTGGGATTTTGTGGACACGGATCCGTCTCGGGATACGCGAGCTTTGTTCGTTGCGCGTCTTTGTTGTCGTTTCGAGTTTGGAACTGTTATGGAGTTTTGTGCTTTTGTTGCGTCGAGGGGCTCGGCAGTAAATAGTGTTAAGCGACGTTTGTCACTTTTGGAAATTTTAAATACTATACATGCATATTTAGATGCAGATAAAAAACGGTGGCACGACAACTTGTCCAAAGACAATCTGTTCAACAACTTGTCCGAGACAATTCGTTCAAGCGATGATCGGTCCAACGGACAATTCGTCCAAAACAATAATTATAATATATGGTTTTGCTATTTATCAATCACGAAGCTAAATATCAGTTAAGAAAAATTATTATATATATGTATATTTTATAAATTAATGAAAATTAATCAATTTTTTGGACCAGTTGTTGGACGAATTGTCGCAGAACCGAATAAAACCGTTATCTTTTGAGGGAATGTGAAATTATTTATTAATTTCTGCAGTAAAATTACTAATTTTGTAGTAAATAAAAGTCAATTTTATAATTTTGGCGCTTAGCACTATTTACTGCCGAGCCCCTCAATTGTGTGTTATGTTCGTTCGGTTCTGGAGAGGTGCTTTTTTATGAGGGGTTTTAATGGAAGACGTTCGCTCGGAAATTTTTTTTTCGTTGTTTCGTGCTTTGTTTTTGTATTCTTTGGACATTCTATATGTTTTCCGTTCCAGTTTTGTATAATATCGATTTTTATATAGTCGTGATATTTAAAAATGGAAATAATATGTTTATGTGAACGTTTCTACTTTTTAATATCTATATTGTTATGTTTATTTCTATAATATTTCGATATCGATATACAACTTTGTATGCAAATTTAATGTGTTTTTGAAAAATTGAATTTTTCGATATGATTGATTGTGAATCTTTTCTCGTGGGAACTATCGTTTTTCAATCTTAAATTCGTGAGGAAAAAGGGGATGTATTGAACGTAAATGGATATTATTTTGTTGTTCGAAAGATCATTTTCGCAATACATATGTGGAAAGGTGTTGTTGAAACATTGTAAAGGAAGTGAAAGATTAGCGAATTAGTTTTGTTTAAATTTCAATTGGTAGTTTGTGTAAATTAGCGCGTTCTTTCGATCTTGTAAGAACGTTTATGTTACTTAATATTTACATTGTTAATCGGATTGTGAAAACTGTTGATAAAAATGACCCCTTTTCTATATTTGCACGGTTCTAATTCGAATGATAACGAATGAGGAATGATAAAAAACTAGCGAAGACTAGTGTTTACTGTATGTTCTTATTTTACGGAAATTATAAAAATTTTCAATATTCGCATATCGTGTTTAGACAAAATTGTGTAATTTTTATTATAATAAAATAACGTAGAATTTTTTTTCATTTAATGGTGTTTAAACAAATTGTTACCACGTATAAGTTTTTTCATGACGTCCAGTGTAAAACTTGTTTCTATTCAACGCTCATTTTCTTTATTGTCATAATTCGCGAAATGTTCACAATTGAATAACTAGTTTTTTTCTTATGTTTGAATCATATTTGAAATTCTTATTTGCACAATGAAAAATTTTTCACCAGAAAAAGACGAGATTACCGTTTTTACCATTCAGTTGATTTCCTATTCATGAATGTAACAAAATGACAATCGAAGCATTACCACCGCAATTATTCATCAATAAATAAAAAAAAAATCATTATATTATAATATTTTTATTATAAATGCATATTTTCGATAGTCGTTGAACCTCTCGCTTATATATAAAAATCCCTCACGAAGCGATCATTCTTTGTTCACGAGATACCCTCGTATGTCGTCAAGTGACTCACCTAACCACATGTGGCAAAGATTATTCAAACAAACAAATTAAATTTCCATCTGTGGATGCGCACACGAAAATATTTATTTTCCCGACACTCGATTCGCCGTGGATTCGAGCGCCATTTTATCAATTTTAACACATGACAATACTAGGGCAAGCCGCAACAGTTGCACAAGGGTCGTCGTTCCATTTCTATATTTATCCAAATGCACGCCGCCGTCCGAAAATTCGACAACGTTGTCCTAACGATGGATACTCTGGATCTATTTGTGGTGTTGTTGTTTATTTTTTTGTATTTTTATACTTGTCCACGTCTAGATCGATCGATTGGATCTGCTCCCTTTTCAATTGGTTGATTAGTCTTGTCTCATTTGTGATTCGATGATTTTTATAAGTCATTAAAAATATTGTACTTTGAACTTGTTATTCAATATTTTCATAAAGAAAATTTCGGGACAAAGGATTCGAAAAAAAAAAAACTCGAAATTAGCTCCCCGCAAAAGTGGCAAGGTGACTTTTTTATAAGAATTCTTCGCATTTTTTATCTATATTGTGAGATAAAAATACACAATAAAGAGTACACAGGTAAAAAATCTTTCGTTCACCATAGAACCGCTTCCTACAAAAGGTTTATTTCATAGTCGAATAAGAAAACACTTACGCAATCCCACAAGCAACAATTATCGATCGAAAACTGCTCCCTGAACGGGGGGGTAAAAGGGCTTTTTACTCTTTCGAGAATCATTCACGAACATTACGCGTACCAAATGGCGGTCGTCTCGCATCGAATAGACACAGTTACGACCGGACGGCATTGGCCATTGCTCAATCGACAACCTCTAATAGTCGTTCTTGTTTATCGTGGACGTTGTTACGTGTGCTAGCCGAGAGATGGATGGGACTGGCCAGCTGTGGTCACGGTTAACGTATTCGTGCCGAGAACTTGATGCCGGGGAAGGGCAGGTCCTTTCTCTCCTTGGACAGGGTCGCGGTTTGTTTCGGGGAATTGTTTGTCGACGAAAATGTACGTGGGCCGATTTCGGGTAAGGATCGTTTAATACGCATTGTCGATCGCCCTTTCGCGTGTTTTGTTTGGGATCGTTTTTTGCGTTGTTGGATTCTTTATGATGATTCGAAAAATTCCGTATTTCGACGATTATAAAAGACGCAGTTGAATATTATAATGACTTACGTTGGTTTTTTTTTATTTGTATTTTTAATGAGGCGATACACGTTTTCGACTTATTTTTGGTGAAAATGAACATCGACGTTGAAATGATGCGTTTCATATGCAAGTAAAAAACCGATAGAAAATAAGTTCGGTTTCGTAACGGGGGGCTGATTGAATGTCGAAACCTGTTTTCGATTCAAATTTGTAATTCGATGCATATCTGATTGGAATTTTTCGTTCAAAACAAGCCGTTTTAAATACCAGACAAATTTTCAAATGTGCGATTCCTTCGCACAATTCACATTCACAATGCAAACAAATTGATCGTGCTGCACGTGAATATAAGAAAAAAGCACTAGATAGAAGTTAGCGACCTTGAAGTGTATGCAGAGGTATACTTTGCCCAGACATTGATGTTCAATGGCCTCTCTCGAGCTTAAAAATCAAACAAAAATTCTGTGTTGATTATTATCGTAGCATCCGTTTCCACGATGAGAACTGGTTAATTTATTTATCAATGTACTTGAAGATTCATCCCCATTTTCGCTAATGTTAAAATTCACATGAACGCGTATTATTTTTCAACTTGGGTGCTTCGAATATGTTCCAGAAATCGGTTATTTGAATAATTCTGGTTAATATTTGCATGGTGGCTCACTTTGTTTCATGGAACATTGTTCCTATAATATCAATATGTATTTCGTATGCTATTTTACCATTTTATCGTATGTTATTAAATTAATAAATCAATTCATAATTTACTGTTT
The DNA here is from genome assembly GCA_028571205.2 of Hydropsyche betteni. Classification (NCBI taxonomy): domain Eukaryota; kingdom Metazoa; phylum Arthropoda; class Insecta; order Trichoptera; family Hydropsychidae; genus Hydropsyche; species Hydropsyche betteni. Next base: position 313,312 of record JAOXNN020000009.1, read on the forward strand.
GTCGTTGCTGCAATAGTTAATTATAGATGCTGCATGTATTGTTCGAATTGTATTGATCAAATCTAAATGATGGGCAATTTTAAAATTGTGGTTCTGTAATGAAAACGATCGTTCGGAAATGCATAAAAGTGTTTAGAGGTTTATCTTTTTAGTCATATTTACAATATCGTGCGACGATAGGGTAAATGGTACAAGGTTTTTGTCGTTTTTATTCTCCGCTTTGTGTATAGTTTTTCATTTCATCGCGTTTACTTTTATGATTATTTCTTTTTTCTTTGATTCCTCATCTTATAAATATGCATTTTCACTACAGTGAGATTTATTTTATCTTTTGTCTAATTTTCGATACACGTCAATGGTATTTTTTAATTATTTTGTTTTTGCAATCGACTATAATTGTACTTTAAAGTATTTACCAAGTACCTTTTGTCCTTGATAGTTTTTGTAAACAAACATAGCAAAATTCGTCAGAGATATAAAAATCAGCTTTTAAAATGTATCAAATCTCACATACTTTTTCATCGCTGGCTCTCTTTCTCGACATACGATAATTAACTATTGATTGTTAGTTTATTTCTGGAAGCGAACATATTACAATTTAATACGTAAATTCAAGTTTTTGCGCATACTCGGTCGTCATAAAATGATCAAATACCTGGGTAATTTCAAGAGCTCAACCGATACTCAAACTAATAACAATCCAGCCTATGGATATATTGTATTTCGAACCAAATTATCCGTCAAGTTATCGGAAATTTAACAAGGGCATCAATCGCGATTTTCACAAAACCACAACTCGAGCACAACACAACACAACAAAGCGAAAACGCTTCTTTCGAATAACAAAAAAAAAAAAATTTCATCCAATCAACAGTGTGCTTATGTGAATAGTTAAACAAACATGTGACAGTAGTGTGACGATCGCCGACTCAGAGTGCACGTCGAGAGACGCTCCAGTAACCATTCAACATCGCAATCGAAAGAAGACGAGGTAACAGTGTTAATTGACAATGCAGAGTCTGAACCATCTGTACAGACGTCGCAGACGCGATTCCCTCGAAAAGAACGACACCTACGAAAGTTGGGGTTCGCAGAGTCCAGTGATGCCCACGACCTCCCCCCCGGCTTCTTTGCCCAGGAACCAGGGCTTCTTGTCGCGAGTGTACGGCGACTTCATGGAGGACATCCAAGAGAACGAGCGCTACATCAAATGCGACAAGTACGGAGAGATTAGCAACCCCCGTCTGGGAGCGCTGGACCGATTCGATAGAGAAGGTTTCGCCAAGCAGCTGAGGCAGAGCAGTCTGGACAGTACCGAGTCGGCGGACGGTAAACGTCTCAAGAACAATCACCACCACCACAGCATCCAAGAGCTGATCCGACACTTCAGCCAGAGGGTGCACAGTTGGAGGAGGGCGAGCATCGGCGAAAAGGATCGTAAGCCTGCCGTCAATGAGGTCTCGACTGAGTTTAGGGGCAGATCTCGGTCGTTGGGCGCTGCTCCTTCGCCGCTCGATGACTGCGCTGCCACATATCGTATATATGACGATATTTTGAGAGAAGGTGCTTTTTTATTTTGTTGATTCTTTTCCGCTGTCGTTTTATACTTCTACTCCCGAATCCTGTACCTGCCAATTCATTTTTTATCGATTTGAATTGTCGTATTTTCTATCTTTTATATGTTATAGTCCGATTCTAGCTCAGGCCGATTTTTGCCTCAAAAACTGCTAGTATGCAATATTATGCTTTGTGTCCTAGGACTTAACGCTCATATTTAAATCCGTGGATACGCGTTTATGTAACTTTTTGGGTTTGAGCAGCGCTAAAATCGTGCTATGTTCAGATTGCGTCCGCATGTTTGACGTTTTGTACAATCGATGGTCACATGTGAAATTACTTACAATAATTAAAAAAAACGTCGGAAACATATTTTGATTAAGAAAAAATATCAGAAACAACGCATGTCAATAATACGATTTTGACGTT
>JAOXNN020000009.1:315397-357365 GCA_028571205.2 Hydropsyche betteni
GACGTCATAAGTATCATGCTTGGGTTAGGTTGGGTTAGCGTTTTAGCTTGAGTTGTGAAAACGTGTTCAAAACAAACCCTCGAAGTCCAAACTGATACGACGTGTAGACACTACGCGTATTTCTCGATCATTAGTTGACATACCAATTTCCACCTTATTGATATTTAGCATAACAGCGTTATCTGAGTGCAAACAATTTAAATTGTCGTACCACATTAATAATTGGACTAGAGCTGTTACAAGGTGTATAAACAGACTATTTTGTTCGTGCACAAATGAAGTGGATACTCAAACTGTAACATATATAAAACTAGCTGATTGTATCCGACGTTGCTTGGACTCTATATTGTTTTTAATTTTAAAATAGCGACAGATCTACTTGTAAAATAGTTTTAATAATACAGAAACCTTCTCGGATGTGTTAGTAACATATTTAAAAAAATTCATGATGGTCGGATAAGCATTAAAAGCATGCATAACTAAAACACACACACATTTTTATTTATATAGACGATCTATAATATATTTACCCTCAGGATGTACCGGCTGGAAATTAATATATCGAGGAATATAATGACGATGTATCCTTTCGTATCCGTGCCGCCGCTCCATTAGACAATCGATCAAACGGAATTTGCTTTTTTTATTATTTTCACTTGTTTTCATTTTCGTTGGATGTGGGCGTCGCCATACGGGCATGGGAGACACCATGTAATCTTGTACGATATCATTTGACCTCGATCCGACCCCATATTCGTGCGTAATGGAATTAAAGTGGACGATATGTCTTGTCGAGGGAGTGAAAGAACTCTGTTATGTCTTCATCAGACCACTCTAATTAGAATCCAGTGAGAATCTTAGCAGTTTGATCTAAAAATTGTTTTATGAGAAAAAATTTGAAATACGGTGTCAGTCCTTGTGAAAAAGTGAATAATTCAAAAGTGCAGTTAAGGCAGTCAACTCGGAATAATGGCACGGTTATGATTACCGCTTTTGTCATTTGGCACAAATTGGTATAACAATGCTGTCACTATTAACGACGTCTTCCTTGGCACAAAATTAACCATGCTTCATTCATTAGGTCATACGTCGTCGAAAAACATCCAGAAGAATAAACGAAACACTACATTCGAACACTTCGACATTTCACCGTCATTTTTTTTTTAATCCATCATCACAGCGATATTTTCATGAAAATTATACATATGTAACACACGTAGCGATGCCGTCATTGCAGCACACGTTGGCGTGTGGGACGCCTGGATTATGAATGGCCACCGGTCATCTTCGCGGATGATGTCATCATCATCATCATCATCATCACCATCATCATCATCATCCTCGATTCGGCCGTGAAAAGAATCGAACCGCAACAGTGCGGACCTTCGGAACGGTTACTAACTGTAATTTTACTGCGATACAGCCTTATCTTTTACGTGATATTGTCGGCGTCGCGTGTGTGTGTACGTCGATTTTTTAAATATTTACATTCTTACATCGGTCTTGGATTATTGAAGTTGGCTTTTAACGCCGGACCGCTTATGTACTCTGCGGGCTATTTTCAGAGTCTGCTTTTGATAACGTCTTCTTTTCGAAAATTGGATTTTACCGGTTGAACGTTTTAGATCGGTTCGTTCGAGATGTTCGTTCGTACGGTTTTATCGTAGTTATGTAATTGTTTTTTATATATATAGAACTTATCTGGTTTTGATAAGTATTTCATTTGATTAAACTTATATAATTTTATATTGAGCTATATGAATAGTTTTTTTTTTTATTATTATTTTAATTCTATTGAAATTTCTCAACGAATTCTGTCTTTTTTTTTATAGAAAATTTCAATTGAATCATTTCCATTTTTACCATCGCAATTAGAATTCTATTACTAATCGTCGCATTCAACTCTGAATAACTTCCACGAATTCTGTCGAGTCGATCATTTCGAAATATCCCCGGTGCGTGACTCGGGTGCATAAACGCGCGAAAAATCAATGAACGCCGACTATTAAAAAAACTTCACACCCACACATCCAAAATTAGGCCATCATCCATAGTTTCGGCAGCATCCGACACGTCCTTGCAAAAACCGAAACGACCTTGCAAAACCGAAACGACCTTGACTTCCGGGGTGAACACCCTCGATACGAACAACAATCAAAAACGCGACTTTTCATCGATTTTTTTTTCAATTTCAATCTATATAACGACGAATGATGTATCGCAGAATTGTTTTAAAGTTTGAAATATTATATTAACATTATAAATATATAAATAAAAGTAGGCGAACGCACTGGGCGTTTGCTTTATAACGCATGCGCTTGGGACGCCATTGTGCGTCGCGGGCCCCGCAGTGGCCCGGAGGCCTCAATAGGGAAAACTGCCTCTGTCGGGACTCTATCCTGGGGTTTGATTGATGGAACCCCATAAGAAGGGTGTATTCCATTGATGGTATGGGAAATTTGGTCTTAAGTTGCGCGAAATTCGGTTTTGAACGAAGGTTTTGCGACGGTTCCGGTTTGTGAATGAGTTTGTAGGTTGCGGTAGGTCTAATCGTGTTTTTTTTTGTCTTGCAAATTCTGGTTCGTTAAAATGGTGTAATGTGTATTTTATTTTGTTAAAATTTTATAATGTTACCAGATAAAATTATTTAATATTCATAGATTAGAAAATGTGTTCAACGAACACATCATACGAAATTGAGTCATCTATTAACTCTTATATACGATAGCCGAATATTATATTATACACCCTGCAATTTATCGCGAAATAGCGCCGTTTATTCTCGGATCGGAAATAGTATTTTTTTTACACGAAGAAAAGAATGGATCCGCAGACGACAGTGATTGATGGAAAATCGTACGCATCGGCGCGGAAAATCGCGCTAATTTGATTTCCATCGATTTTCCGCGAGAAGTGCCATCGGTTTTGTCATTGCGTGCGCTTGCGTAAGTTTTCGAAAGTGCGAAAACTTTGGGAAAATGAAAAACGGGAACGTCGATTGTTGTCCAGTGTTCCCGGAGACCCAGTTTCCATTCGTTCCTGCTCCGATATTGATCCGCCAGAGAAAACGGGATGTGCGAAATTTAAAGAAAAAAGCTTTTGGCATTCGAGAGTGGTCGAAGTGAACTGTTGGCGTTTTCGGATATTTTTTAACGGAAAAGCGGTTGGAAGTCGGCTAGCGATTTCAAATATTTACATATGCGGATTATGAATGTATTTATTCTGAACGTACGTACTAAAAGCGTGTACAGAGTTTAATCTTTTCGAATTGAGAGACTCATTAGCCTCGTTTCTGCCATTTTGATCGTTGTGCGTACGCAATTAGCCTAGGGTACAATTTTCTCTTTTATGCATTCATATTTTTTCGAAAAAATAACATTTCTGTGTCGATCGCCTGTTGATTTCGACACAGCTGGAATAAAATATATATTCATTCATATCTCGTTCTTATAAGATGGTGCCTGCCTCTCAATTTTCTGAATTTCAAAAATAACGATAAATTATATTTATATTATGGGTTCCTTGTTGAGTAATTCTTTACACATATGAAAAAAACAGCATATTTTCATTGCATGGAATCACTTAAATATACGAAGTTGTGTTTCACCTCCCCCCTTAAAAAAAACCTAGCTACGTCTATGTAAGATAAATTCAATGTATACCAGTGATCGGGAACCTTTTTGAGAAGTGGGTCAAGTTTTGTTTATTATTTTTTAGTACTAGCTCGTGGGTTACTAAGTCAGTGGCGTCACTTAGAAAAGAGAAGGTGAGGATGGTTATAAATTACGTTTTTTTTTTTTGTTTTTCACTCTTAAAATCATCTAAAAACGACGAAATACGATCATGTACCTCATACAAAGATGACCAGATAGAAAATCAACTAGCCAATGTCCACTTGGAAATATTTTTTTTATAAATTCAACATTAGATATACATACTTTTTTTTAAATATATTTTCGATTGTCTGGTCACTTTTTATGACATAAAAAATAAGTTAATAAAAATCAACGCGTCGGTCAGTGTCTGAACCGCGGGTCATAGGTTCGCCATCACTACAGATTCCATAATATAGTTTTCTAAATAAATTCGTTCAATTCCCTCATACAAAAGCGTCCCAATATTTGCCGTCCCCGCAGCGTAATAAAAAAGATACCACAAAGGTGTATTGCGTGAGTCTGTCGTTTGTTCTATCGATCCGATTAGGGCAGTTTCTGATTTTGCCGCATAGTGCTGAAAATCCGTGCAGCTTTTCAGCGGTCGTATGAACTTTTTCGCGGAAATTGTGGAGGTGTTTTGTTGGCAAGTGCTGCATTGCTGTGCTGCAGCCCGACTGGGTCTGTTTATTTTGCGTCGGTTGTGATTCATAAAAGTTTCCCGTTTATTATATTTTTATCTGGCCCGGTTAAAATGATTATTTCGACGTGAGTATGTATAATTTTTAATAATTTAATTTTTTTTATATGTAATTATATACTTAACAGTCCTCCGCAACCACTTGCCGACGCAAATTTCCAAATACAAGAAAAAAATTCAAATAATATAAAATTTATTGTTGGAAAAACTTTGTAAAAGAAGAAACGAAATTTTTAGTTGCACATTATTTTCGTAAATAAAAGAAACTGAGAATTCCTTTAAAAAAAAAAAAATTATACCCAATTTACATGTTTCAGAACAAAAACAATCACTTGCGGCACTATAACTGTTTTGGCACTACTAGGTTTGAAGTTGAACTGAATTTTTTTCTTAACCTAACCGAATCTAACCCCTAGGTGTTAGGTTAGGTTAAGTTAGAAATCTTACTTAACGCTTAGGGCACCTATGAGTTAGGTTAGGTTAGGTAAGGAAAACAAAATTCAGTTCAACCTCAAACCTAGTAGTTTTAATATAAACATGAAATATTAATATCGTTTTTTTTTTCATTTTAAACAATTGAACGTCCCGAAAAATATCTTTAATGACGTTAATAGTTCTTAGAGGTAAAAATTATAAAGTTATTGGACGTGCGAAACATTTTTTTATATAGGGAAAAAAATACAATTTTTATTTGCTTTTTCGAGGCATTTTTTTTTTTGAATTTTAAGAAATATGATCAGCCTGGTAAGTGTGCCGCGAAATTTCAAAAACATGGTTAGTGTGCCGCGGAAGGAAAAAGGTTTCGGAGCACTGAATTATGCTCAACCGCATAATTGTGCATAATGAAAATAATTCATAGTCACCGTGTAAAAAAAAATCATCGCAAAATTACACGTTTATAAGTTGACGAATTAATCTGCGAAACGTAATGGTCAATTATTATTACACGGTAATCGAGTGCCGTTTTGTACTGTTTGAATTGAATTGCATTTCCCATGTTTGATTTTATTTTTTATCGTGGTAAAATAACATCTTTTTAATTTATCGAATCGCGTATACCGCGTTGACCGTGGCGTTTTCGTCATTGTGTCGTTTGATGACCTTAATTGGACGTATGGTGTACCCTGCAAAAGCCAAGCCTTAAAATAATGATGATAGGATTCGTTATTCTCATTTTTAATTCGATCAATCGAATCGTCCGGTTCCCGTAACCCTAATCGGTGGTCGAAATGTGTCACGGATCCGAATCGTCGCTGGAATTCGTCATTGTTTCGACAGTTTTTTTTTTTTAATTTGTTTATTTTGAAAATTATCATCGATGTCCCATTTTGGTGTTTGTAGCATAAATATATGTTGCATAACGCAATTTTGTCTACATGAGATCATCGTCGAACAGCGTTTTTCAAACTTTCGCTTTTTTATATTGAATCAGCTGTTTCGTAGGCGCACCTGTCGAACGGAAAAGTTTCGTTTTCGGGTGTCGAATCGAATCGATTATCAAATCATACATTTTTCGAAAAAAAAGATCGTTTTCGCAATATGCCGATCGAGCAGTTCACCTTCCATCGTATAAATTTCAATAAATCCGTATACGTACATGAAATTTACGTTTTGTATTATTCAAAGTTTATTTTAACCTCATTACGTAACTATTCAATATTCGATTTATGGACACGAGATAAATCTGCAACAATTAAATTTGTCGCAGAATAATATAACTCAAAGTTAATGGTGCGTTAAAAATTTTTATATGGAAGATCGACCTTCACACGTTGCAAATTTTATTAGCTATCGTCTTTAATGTGTTTCTATGCGAAATTTTTCATATTACAACTCCTACTTGAATCTCATTTCGATTTAGTATTTATCTTATTGCAATTTTGCGGTTGTGATTTCGAACGTTTGTACTGGTTTCGAAAGCGTTTCGTCTTTTTTTTTCGTTTCGATTTATTTCCCGTTCGCCTTTTATGGTTTAGGAATTTGCGATGGCGCTCTTTTGATTTTGCCGCGTTAATTTCTTTCGTCTCGTGTCCGTTAATTTAGATTCGTTGCTACGAATTAACGTCGTTACGCGTTTTTTCCTTTCATGAATTCATTACCGGGACAATTGTGTCTGGCGGTCTTCGTTTGCTTCTCGTTTTTTTTTTAATTCTCATTGTTTTGGAAGTATTTATGAATCAAATCCGGACGATGAGCGGTTTATTGTGTGGCCGTAATGAGGAAATTTGCATGATGATTGTAGACGTTTTTGTTTTTGAATCGCAACTGTGTTGGATATTTTTATGTGGACGATTTCTATTGATCGTTTCATATCAATCAACAATGATTTATGTTGTGTAGAAATCGTATCGATATTCTCTTTTTGTGATCGATCTCTATTTGTGAATAGAAAATTCCTTTTGAAAATTTTTATTTTACATGGTTGAGTAGACGGCAGTTAAAATTAATTATGTTTTTAATATACTCATTGAATGTATATGTTACAGTCAAAGTGTATTTATCAGTTGAAATATATTTTGACTAGTTGAAATATATTTTATCTTAATCGCACGTATTTAGTGGTTGATACATTGAGAAGAATGATTATAATTAATATTTATTAATATAAAACTAGATTGTATATCGTTCCTGAATTGTTGGTAAAAAAAAATGAAGATTTACTCAAAAAAATATAAAGAAACGATAAATATTGTTGAGTGGAGTTATTTACATCAAGTAATTAAGTATAATTTCAGTATTTTCTAAAGGTTTTTGAATTTTGAACTTTTTTCGATAAAGTCAACATCATCAACATTGTAATAAATCGGCAATATGATCACAGTGGCACAAAAATTTCACTTGTCCATCGATATGGACTCAAAACTAATTTTTTTTTGTGATGAATGCCTTGTTGATATATTATATTATTAAAATCTTTTCATTGATCAGACGTAGAAGTAAAATATACAAATTGTCTATGTGTAAAATATACACATAGACAATTTGTATTCAAATACAAATTATCTAAAACGTCAGACAAAATATAATTTAACTAATAATACACTTTGACTGTAACATACATATGTTTAAGAAAAAATGTTGTTTTTTTTATGAGTCATTAGTTTATGTGCTTATAATTTATATCGAAAAAAAATCTTAATAGAAACACGTGATGATAAAACAAACCAACTTTCATTCGTCATATGCATTTTTAGCTCAATATAATATCCCCATAAATTCATATACAATGTTATACAAAACTTTCATACAATTTTACACATATTCGAATTGTGAATTGCGATAATTATGTGAACAAACAAAAACGACGAAACCAAATTAAAATTATACAATCTATTAACGAGCGCGTTAATTTTTGCGCAAATTAGTTGAAAGCGAACCAGCAACAGATGGCACCACGCTCTACGGCGATACGTCAATTTGACAGGCGGTTAAATTTCGCGCAAAAACCAACGCTTCTCAACATGTACTATTGTTTATTTTTTATTTTTTTATACGGTCACGCTTTTAGAGCACACACACTCGTCTTCGCGTCAAACGGACCGTGTCTCGGAGCGATTTTCGCGAATGACTCACGTGGCGGGAATCTCTAGTGTTTTCGAATTAATCATTTCGGGTATGTATCGGTGCTGGAGCTCGTTGTATCTGCATGTTTTTTGTCCGGTTTAAAATTAATCTTGTTCTATGTTTACGTTTCGTCCGAGCCCGCGTCTGTACATCTGTTGTGTAGAGGAAACTTTACTTTTGCTTATTTTAGTGAGTTGTTCTCACGTATTTATACTAGTCTGTATCGGATGACTCCTCTGGACGTCGAATGGTCTGGGAGGATGTCTGTTTTGTGGAGAATTGTTGTGAAAAATAGTCGAAGTTTCCTTTTTATTGGTGTTGTTAAGTTGTTGGATATAAATATTTTATTGCTTATGTTTCGTAATGTTTTATTGTACCGAATATTGAAATCGCAATTGAATACAGATAGTCCTTGACTTACGACTAAAAAATAATAATATGTTTTTAAATTGAATGATAAATCTCAATCGGATGTAAAAATAAATAGGGAGAAATTTATAACCTCCAAAAAATTCGTATTGAAAGAAATGGTTGTTGTTTTTAATTTAATCAATCAAGAAACACAAAAATTTGAAATGATTGATCCAAACAGTGAAAGGTTTTCAAATTTTATTAATTTATTATTTCAATATTGTATTAATAAAAGTAAGTAAAACTATCGAAAAAAAAACATATATGTAGATTCGATTTACGATCTAGGTTCAGAAACTTATTTCTGACGTAAGTCGAGGACTATCTGTATATCCGAATATGATCAACAGGACAATGGTTTATCAAAAAATTAAATATAGCAACATATAACACATCAAATTTTCGAACAACCTGTTGTCCAGTCCACGCGCCATCGAAATATATGTTATCATTGCATAATATGTTTAACGCTTTTCTCACAGTCTCGTTCTATTTTCATCAATTAAATCGCTCGCACCGATCCGTTAATTGAATTTGACTAAAAACACTCGACCGTTTAACCTGAATTTCGAACGTTCAACCGGATCGATCCCTAAGTTTTTCATTCTAAAAACGCATTTCATAAAACGATTAAAAAGCACGAAAAAAACCGAAATCTTGGCGCGTCTGTAACACAATAGTAACGCGCTGCCATTAGTCAAACGATAAATTTAGAATGGCGCCATTACTTCTTCGACCTCTCACGTACAATGCCCACTTTATGATATCGCCCATTATCGATACAGATCTAATTTTCTGAACTCTTGAATTCGATCCGTTCGATGAAGACGTATCGCTTTGACATGGCCCGCCCACGCCGTTGAATGCTTTGGTAAAAATTTGTGGTAGATTGTTGGTCTTCTTGAGGGTTCGAGGTAGTGAATTTCGTTTTGTTCAACCCATTACCTCCCACTGCACTCACATGGGTACACTTGTTAAAGGCGTGATTTCATGTTTTCCTATAATGATTATTAATGATAGAATTAGTTACTCATTTCAACAATAGATGGTATTAGTAATCTATGGAAACAGTCAATATGGCGGGAATGAAATGATAACTGTCATTATTGTCAGTTTGTTTTTTTTTTTGTCACGTACTCATGTGAGTACAGTGGGAGGTAATGGGTTAAAGTTTTTGAATGTGGAACGATTTTTGATGATTATTCTGATCGTTTTGTGTGCGAAAATCAAATTTAGTTGGTGTATATGATGGATGCGTTCGCTCAAAGGAAATGTACAGTTTAAATGTTTGCACTTTATTAATGGTGAAAGAGGACCGACCTCAAGAGTAAACTTGCTCGTGTGCCGGGAGCATGAAAGCTGCAGAAAGACCTAATTTTGCTTGAAACACATAAAAGACTTCTTACTGAATGAGTTGTTTACGTTAGCTGTAAAGGTTGCTCAACGTGTGTATGGTTTAAATATAATTTTGCTCGATCAGCTTTTCTTGTAAAATTTAACGTCTCTTATAGAAGTTAAGAATACATATTTATCAATGTGAACACAAATAGAATTGAGAATGCATTGTTTGTGCTTCTAATAGGCACACACTATTAGTAACGTTTGTTTGCCATATTTTCCTCCTTCCAATGTTGATTATCATTTACCACACCCATTGTTGATTATTAAACTTGTCGATAGTTAAAAAATACATTTACAAATTGCGGTTATAAAAATAATTTTACTTTAATTTTATCAAATTATAACCGAAACTATTTGAAATATATATATTTCAATCAGCATGGAAATGTTTTCTGACTAAGAAGCTTATTTTTAGATATCTATTTTCGTTTTCTTCTGCCATGCGTTTTCTTGGAACTTCTATTTTGATCAAAAGTATATGAACCAATCTAATGATCTGATGCATAATTGTATTTTTTTTTTGTTACAGTAAGCAGCTCATCACGGCTTTATCATGACTACAGACATATCGATGGTGCGCTGGGATCCGTCCCAAGCGCCTGGCCAGGAAATCATGGATGATTACGAATATGACGGCGGCAATTCCTCCTCAAGACTCTTCGAACGGTCACGTATCAAGGCATTAGCCGGTAAATATAATTCAATATTTACGAATTAAATGTCTCAATTGTTACCCAACAGTGATTATCTGTGACTTGAAAATCCTTCGCATTGAGAACCTGCTCATGAATATTGGTATCTCGATGAATAGTCCAACGAAAATATATCGCATATTCTTTCAAAAGAATATTCCTCTCAAAGAAGTATTACCTTCTATAGTTTCAATAAAATATTACTCCTTTTTATTCGAAAAAAATGTAAATAGATCTCTCTCCAGCATGTAATATTTAAATAAAAATTATTTTTGAAAAAAACTAAGTGCTTTGAATTTTGGGTTCATTCTTTTTTGTTTTACAATCAATTTTGTTTATAAGTATTTTTTGATCCTACGATTATGAAGATGAGCAGAAGAGAATGTGAGGAGACATCTTTATTTTTTTTAAAGAAGCTGTCATCTATATATTTTTCAAACTACAATATTCATTCAAAAGGGATATTCCTTTGAGAGAAATATTTCGTAAGATAAATTTCTACTACTAGACTATTCTTCCAGATACCGATATTTATGAGAAGATTCTTGCGATAATCACCAAACAATTTCCAACACATTCAAATTCATCACTTAAAAAAAATTATGCAATAACACCTTTTTAAATGAAATTGTTAAGTATTTCGGTCAACTTTGCAAACTTATCACGATGGAAGCCACATCCCGTCCACATCCTGTTTGGTTTTTTTATTTGAGTGATAACGCTCTGATTCACTCGCCATTCTCCACCAGTCTATCGGCCCTTCCACTTGTATGTTCTCGTTTCTTGTGTCAGTCTTAGAAGAATCTCATATGTGAATGTGTGGTTGTGTACATTCGATTGTGTTCGTGGAATGAATCAGTTTTGATATTTTGGAGTTTATTTGTCGTGCTGAAATGACTACTTCAGAAGGATATGGACTTATCAGGTTGGGTGTCGATACAGACGTACCCGGTCTCGATCATTATTTTGACAAGGTTGTTTTGGAATTGAGAGGTAAACGAAATCGTAACGATTTTATCAATTTATTATTTAAGTCGTTTTTATAATAATCAATTTTTTACTTAAAAATAAACCCATTTTTATCATGCCCATTTCCTGTTATAAACATTTATGAAACTTTTTTGCTTTGGTTTTTTTTTAAATGAAATCAAAAAAAGAATATGTTATATTGAATATCTGCCATATTTTATGGGAAATATTACACTTTTCATTTACTTTTCTGAAAATTTTAATAAACTTATTTTATTTTAATTGTGTAAGTACAACACGTATCAGTTTTCAAATACCTGTTTAGAATACGTCTTTTAAAATAACAGACCAGTATTTGATTGGTAATCGTAGATCAATTGCATATTTTGCTCATTCAAGCTTTGCATTCATTCCGATAAACTTGGTGACACGGTTTAACTGAAACTTTTCTCTACTTGTTACTTGATATTCTTCATGCTTGGTAAATATCTATGGCTAAATATACATTTCCCTTCCCTTTTCCCTATGTATATTTCATTTTTCAGTCATTCCGTTTTGATGATTGTTAATTAAATTTGCTTTTCAGACGAACGAGAGAGTGTTCAAAAGAAGACATTCCAAAAATGGGTGAATTCACATTTAGTTCGAGTTGGTTCCCGAATAAGCGATTTATACGTAGATATGAGAGATGGCAAAATGCTCATAAAACTATTAGAAGTTCTATCTGGAGAAAGATTGGTAAGTGATTTTTTGGAATCATTTACTGAATTATTTTTCAATTGTGAGATAATTCATCATCTCATATTAATTTTTATAGCCGAGACCCACAAAAGGAAAAATGAGGATTCATTGTCTAGAAAATGTTGACAAAGCTTTACAATTTTTGAAAGATCAAAGAGTCCATTTAGAAAACATGGGATCTCATGATATTGTCGATGGAAATCCTCGACTTAATCTCGGTCTTATTTGGACTATCATTTTAAGATTTCAGGTTAGTAAATTTTCTCGGAATGCAATATAAATTCATAATATTATAATGCTCGTATGTTTATAATATAAAATTTCTCATTATTTCACCAAAGATTCAAGACATTACAATCGAAGAGGCTGAAAACAAGGAGACTAAATCTGCTAAAGATGCTCTTCTATTGTGGTGTCAAATGAAAACGGCTGGTTATCACAATGTAAATGTGAGAAATTTCACAACATCATGGCGTGATGGTCTCGCTTTCAATGCCATCATTCACAAACATCGTCCAGATTTAATTCAATTTGAAAAATTATCTAAAAGCAATCCAATTTATAATTTGAACAATGCATTTAATACTGCTGAAGATAAGTTAGGTCTTACAAAATTGCTCGATGCCGAAGGTAAATTTATTTAATGGTTTCATTGCACTTTTTTCCTGAAAACTTTAGTATTGCAATATTTCCTGTTTATTTTCAGATATATTTGTTGAACATCCTGATGAAAAATCAATAATTACATATGTCGTCACTTACTATCATTACTTCAGCAAAATGAAACAAGAAACAGTCCAAGGAAAACGAATTGGAAAAGTTGTTGGTATTGCAATGGAAAATGATCGTATGATCAAGGAATACGAATCCCTAACCAGGTGACATACTTTTTCTATTTTGTTATTCAAAAAGTTTTTATTTAACTTATTACTTAATATTCTTTGTAATTTCAGTGACCTGTTACAATGGATCGAAAGTACTATTGAAGCATTAGGAGATAGAACTTTTGCAAATTCATTGACTGGTGTTCAACAACAGTTGGGACAGTTTGCAAATTACAGAACAGTCGAAAAACCACCCAAGTAATGATTAGTTTATATTACATTTAAAAGAAAAAAATAGTTCATAGTTTAATAGTTTACTATTTTTTTCAGATTCGTCGAAAAAGGGAATTTGGAAGTATTATTATTTACCTTACAATCCAAAATGAGAGCAAACAATCAAAAACCATACACTCCTCGTGAAGGTAAAATGATTTCTGATATCAATAAAGCCTGGGAAAGATTAGAAAAGGCTGAACACGAGAGAGAATTGGCTTTGAGAGAGGAATTGATTCGTCAAGAAAAACTAGAGCAGTTGGCTGCCAGGTAACTATAATTTCAATTTAAAAAAATTGCACTTAATATTATTTTTAGAAATATCTAATGTAATCACCAATTTTAAGATTCAACCGAAAAGCATCTATGCGTGAAACATGGTTATCAGAGAATCAACGGTTGGTCAGCCAAGACAACTTTGGATTTGATCTTGCAGCCGTTGAAGCAGCAGCTAAAAAACATGAAGCTATTGAAACTGATATCTTAGCATACGAAGAACGTGTGCAGGCTGTTGTCGGAGTTTGCACTGAATTGCAGGCCGAAAAGTAGGTTTATTTTCAAATTTTTATTTTGGCCAAATGGATTGTTGTTCATAATTTATTTATTCATTGTCAGATATCATGATGTGGATCGCATCAGTGCCAGAAGAGATAATGTTCTTCGACTTTGGGTCTATCTTATTGAACTCCTTAGAGCTAGACGAGCTCGTTTGGAGCTTTCATTACAACTTCAACAAAACTTCCAGGTTTGTGACTTCGATTTAAGAACCGTAAAAAGCATATTTTTGAAAATGTAAACTTACTGATTTATGTTACAGGAAATGCTTTACATCTTGGACTCCATGGAAGAAATTAAACATAGACTTTTGACCGATGATTATGGAAAGCATTTAATGGGAGTCGAAGACTTACTGCAAAAGCATTCTTTAGTAGAAGCCGATATCAACGTGCTTGGTGAACGAGTAAAGGTAAAAAGAAAACCTACGTAATGGCCTCTTATTTTGTAAAACATTAAACTTATTTTCTATTTCATTTGCAGTCTGTGGTACAACAAAGTCAGAGATTCTTGGAACAAGAAGAAGGTTATAGACCATGTGATCCAGCAATCACCGTTGAACGCATACAACAACTAGAAGATGCTTACAGTCAACTTGTAAGGCTAGCTATTGAGCGCAGGTAAATTTTCGATTTTTTTAAGAACTTTGTTTGTATGAAGTTTGCAAATCAGTCTAAATAAAATGTGTATTTTTCCAGAAAACGATTGGAGGACAGCAGAAAATTATGGCAGTTCTATTGGGATACAGCTGATGAAGAAAACTGGATCAAAGAAAAGGAACAAATTGTTTCCGTTGATGATATTGGACATGACCTCACAACCGTTTATCTTCTTTTGAGCAAACATAACGCTTTACAAAATGAAGTTAAATCTCATGAACCACAACTCATGGCAGTTGCTAGTGTTGGTGATGAATTAGTTAAGGATGGTCACTTTGGATCTGACCGAATCCAAGTAATTTAAATTTATATTAATTATTTTATTTTAGTATATAGTGATTCAATTTAATAACAATTTTTTTTTTTGAATGATTATAGGATAGACTACGAGAAATTTTATCTCAATGGAATCATTTGCTTGATCTTGTGTCATTGAGACGTGATCGATTGGATTCTGCAGTTCGCTATCACCAACTGTTTGCCGATGCTGACGATGTCGACATTTGGATGCTTGATACTTTGAGGTAAACATAGGTGTTTTTTTAAGATGATATAAATCACTACTTTTTTATAATCAGTTTATTTATATTTAAACATTGTTCTTTTTCAGACTTGTATCATCTGAAGATGTCGGCCGGGATGAAGCTCAAGTACAAAGCTTGTTGAAGAAACATAAGGATGTAACAGACGAATTGAAAAATTATGCTGGAGTTATTCAACAGCTCAAACAACAGGTAATTTTTTTAAATCAATGTTTCACAAATTTATCTATAAATTTGTCTTAACATTTAATTTTTTTAAAAGGTTGCGCAGTTAGCACCAGAACACGCACAAGCTCCTGAAGTCATTGAAAGACTCGCCTCGATCGATTCTCGCCATGGAGAACTTACAGAGTTGGCTCGTTTACGTCGCCAACGTCTTCTTGATGCTCTGTCACTCTGCAAGCTATTATCTGAAGCTTCAGATGCTGAACAATGGATTGCGGAGAAAGACAGAATGCTCAATACAATGGTGCCTGCTAAAGATATTGAAGACGTTGAAATCATGAAACATAGATATGATGGATTTGAAAAAGAGATGAATGCAAATGCATCTCGTATTGCCGTTGTGAACCAATTAGCCAGACAACTTTTGCATGTTGAACATCCCGATTCTCAACTTATACAAACAAGACAAGCTGCACTCAACCAATTGTGGAGTCAACTCAGAGAAAAGGTTTTTATCCTGAAAAATTTATTGTGAATATTTTTTTTTCAAACAATTATTTTCATTTATTGAAAAATTCTAGGCTGAGGCCAAACGAGATGAACTCAACTCAGCTCAAGGTGTACAAACCTTCCATATTGAATGCAGAGAAACTGTGTCTTGGATTGAAGATAAGAAGCGAATTCTTCAATCTACAGATAATTTGGAAATGGATTTGACTGGTAATTTTAATTACTATTGTAATGATCATAACAATAAAATATTTTTCCACAACATATTTTGTGTTCAGGTGTAATGACTCTACAAAGACGTGTTACTGGAATGGAGCGTGATTTGGCTGCAATTGAAGCGCGCATTCTTTCTCTTACTCGTGAAGCTGATGCTATCGAAGCTGAGCATCCAGAGGAAGCCGCTATTATTAGAGAACGCATTGCTCAAATCAAAGAAATATGGTTACAACTTACACAAATGGTATGTTAATTGCTTTACGGTATATTTTGTTTACTTTAAATTGTGTATCTCATTTTTAATTTCTTTCATAGCTTAAAGATCGTGATGCCAAACTTGAAGAAGCTGGTGATCTTCATCGTTTCTTGCGTTCTGTTGATCACTTCCAATCATGGTTGACTAAAACTCAAACTGATGTGGCATCAGAAGATATTCCTGGATCCCTCGCTGATGCTGAGAGATTACTTTCCCAACATCAAACTATTAGGGAAGAAATTGATAATTACACTCAAGATTATAACAAGATGATGGACTATGGAAAGAAGATCACTGCTGTATGTTTACTTTTTGGTATAATATTAAATTTGATGATATGCTTGGTTGTTTATAATGTTTCGTTTCTTTTTAGGAACCATCCACTCAAGATGATCCTCAGTACATGTTCTTGAGAGAAAGATTGAATGCCCTCAGCGACGGTTGGGCAGAATTACAACAAATGTGGGAGAACCGTCAACAGTTGCTTTCACAAAGTCTTGATTTGCAACTTCTCCAGAGAGATGCTCATCAAGCTGAAGTTCTTCTTGCACAACAAGAGCACCGACTTACCAAAGCTGAACCTCCAACATCTCTGGATCAGGCAGAAAATATGATTAAAGAACATGAAGCCTTCTTGACCACAATGGAAGCTAATGATGAAAAGATTAATTCTGTTGTTCAGTTTGCTAATAGATTATGCGAAGAAAGTCACTTTGACGCTGATAAAGTTCAAAAGAAAGCTGAGAACATTGACAGCAGACGTAACGCTAATAGAGAAAAGGCCCTTCAGCAAATGGAGAAACTCCAAGATCAACTTCAACTTCATCAATTCTTGCAAGATTGCGATGAATTAGGAGAATGGGTTCAAGAGAAAAATCTCACTGCTCAAGATGATACTTACAGATCAGCCAAGACTGTACATTCTAAATGGACAAGACATCAAGCATTTGAAGCCGAAATCGGTGCTAACAAAGAGCGTTTGGTTGCTGTTCAAAATGCTGCTGAAGAGTTGATGAAGCAAAAACCAGAATTCGCTGAAGTTATTTCTCCTAAAATGTCTGATCTCAGTGATCAATTTGTCAACCTTGAAGCTACTACTAAAGATAAAGGAGAAAAACTGTTTGATGACAACAGAGAAGTTCTCATCCATCAAACTTGTGATGATATCGATTCATGGATGAATGAACTTGAAAAGCAAATCGAAAGTACTGATACGGGATCTGATTTGGCTTCCGTTAACATTTTAATGCAGAAACAACAAATGATAGAAACTCAAATGGCTGTTAAAGCTCGTCAAGTAACTGATCTTGAAACTCAAGCACAATATCTTCAAAGAACTGTTCCTGAGAAAATGGATGATATTAAAGTTAAGAAAACTGCAGTTGAAAAGAGGTTCGAGCAACTCAAAGCACCTCTCGTTGAAAGGCAGAGGCACTTGGAAAAGAAGAAGGAAGCCTTCCAATTTTGCCGTGATGTTGAAGATGAAAAATTATGGATTGCTGAAAAAATGCCTCAAGCAACCAACAAAGATTATGGAAATTCCTTATTCAATGTACATATGTTAAAAAAGAAAAATCAATCACTCAAAACAGAAATCGATAATCATGAACAGAGGATTATTATGGTTATTAGCAATGGACAAAAATTAATAGATGAGGGTCATGAAGCAGGACCACAATTCCAAGATTTGATTAAAGAACTTTCTCAGCGTTGGCAAGAGTTAAAAGGTTTGATTTTGCAATTTTAAATTAATAATTCAATTTAACTTCAATTACTAAATTCAAAACTATTTAATTTTCACAGATGCCATTAAGGACAGAAATAATGGTCTATTGCAATCAGAAAAGGCTCAGCAATACTTCTTTGATGCAAGTGAAGCTGAGTCATGGATGAGTGAACAAGAATTGTACATGATGGTAGAAGACCGTGGAAAAGATGAAATTTCCGCACAAAATCTCATGAAGAAACACGACATTTTGGAACAAGCTGTAGAGGATTATGCTGAAACCATTAGACAGTTAGGTGAAACAGTCCGTCAGTTAACAATGGAAGAGCATCCACAAAGCGAACAAATCTCAGTTAAACAGTCACAAGTGGACAAACTCTATGCTGGTCTTAAAGATTTGGCCGGCGAGCGCAGAGCCAAACTTGATGAAGCTCTTCTACTTTTCCAACTGAACAGAGAAGTCGATGATCTTGAACAATGGATCGCTGAAAGAGAATTAGTCGCCGGTTCACAAGAACTCGGTCAAGACTATGACCACGTTACTCTACTTTGGGAACGCTTCAAAGAATTCGCACGAGACACCGACGCTATTGGATCTGAACGCGTGGGAACTGCGAATAGAATTGCCGACCAGATGATATCAATGGGACATTCCGACAATGCAACAATTGCCCAATGGAAAGATGACTTGAACGATTCGTGGCAAGATCTTCTCGAACTTATTGAGACTAGATCACAAATGTTGGAGGCGTCCAAGGAATTACATAAATTCTTCCACGATTGTAAAGATACTTTAGGACGTATTATTGAACGTCAACGTGGTGTTTCTGATGAATTGGGCAGAGATGCTGCTAGTGTTTCTGCTTTACAACGTAAACATCAAAATTTCATTACAGATTTGACTACTTTGCAATCACAAGTAAATAATTTTTCAATAATTATTTTGATTTTTATTATTTACACTTACAATGTCTAATGAATCAAATTTTATTTCAGGTTCAACAAATCCAAGAAGAATCTGCCAAACTTCAAGCATCTTATGCTGGTGATAAAGCTAAAGAAATTACTAATAGGGAAGGTGAAGTTCTTGCTGCATGGGCTTCCTTACAAGCCGATTGCGAAGCAAGAAAAGTTAAACTTGCAGACACTGGCGATCTATTCAAATTCTTCAATATGGTGCGCACATTAATGCTATGGATGGACGATGTTCTTCGTCACATGAACACCAGTGAAAAACCAAGGTGAATTTTCATAATCATGCTTGTATTCGATTATTTTAATTTTATATTTTGTAATATTTTAAAATGCAACATAAATTAATTTGCAGAGATGTTTCGGGTGTGGAATTATTAATGAATAACCATCAGTCTCTCAAAGCTGAAGTCGACGCTCGGGAAGATAATCTCGCTGCCTGTGTATCCCTCGGAAAAGAATTGTTAGCCCGACAACATTATGCTGCCCAAGATATTAGAGACCGATTACTTGCACTTAACAATCATCGACATACATTACTCCGACGATGGGAAGAACGATGGGAAAACTTACAACTAAGTAATTATCTCATTTGTCATTTATAAGTGTATATTTTAAAATTTTCATGTTTTAAACCCGTTTCGTTTTTCAATTTTAGTATTGGAAGTTTATCAATTTGCCAGAGATGCAGCCGTTGCCGAAGCATGGTTGATAGCTCAGGAACCATATTTAATGTCTTCAGAATTAGGCCATACTATTGATGATGTTGAAAATCTTATTAAAAAGCATGAAGCCTTTGAAAAATCTGCTGCTGCACAAGAAGAACGCTTTGGAGCTCTTCATAGATTAACAACAGTAAGATATTTTAGACTGGCATCAGTTATTTTTAAATGGTTGTGGGTTATTTTTATTTATTTCGTAGATTGAAATCTGTTTTGCTTATTACAATAATTCATTTAATTTTTCTGAAGTTTCATGTTTTTAGAAGATTATTATTTTCGATTGGTTTGTTTTTAATTGGGTTCTTTTCTATCTTTATTTTATTGCTACTAATTTTCTTATGTTTTGTGGTTTTTGCATGTTTTGTGTTAACATATTTTGTTATGTCACAGCTTGAACAAAAAGGGTGGTGTAAAACCTCCGAACAAATTCAAGATTCCCTTTATTCTTTCCCAGAAAGTTCTTTTCCAAATAACCCTAACATTTCTAAAATCTCTTCTTTAAATCAAAGCAATCTAGATGCAGATTCGCCTTTATTCAAAAAATGTAAAATTCGTAAATATTCTAAACCGATAGGGGAAGTTGTCCGCGAAATAATTTTAAAGAGTGATAGATTTTACCGACCAGAACCTTTCAGAAGAAAAAAGTTTACATCTCACGGTACTAAAATTATATATTCAGTTCCTGATAATGATGAAGAAGATTCTTGTAATTTTTCGAAAAACGAATCATTTTTGTGGAGTAAAGTACATGAAAAAAGTGAACCTGTTAAAGATATAAGTAAATGTGAAACTTTTGAATCTCCGATTATCTCGTCATCTCCAAAACTCATTAATGTTTGTGAACCTCAATTTATCGATGAAACGAAATCAAAAACTTATAGTTCGAATTTACCTGAAATCATATTTCATGATAATGACCACAAAAATGTAACGTCGTCGATAGAAATCCTTAGCAATGATTCAGATATTGTTTCTGAAAGTTCTGGTATAGTTAGCAAAGATCATTCTGTTTCAAATCTCTTATTAGTTACTGATCAAAGGAAAATGATAACCAACAGTATGTTTTTAACTTGTCCGAATGAATGCCAAATAAAATTCGATATTCCTACGGATTTACGACTTGTCTGTTCAAATTTTATTCATTGGGAAAAATGTTCATATCAATCATATAGAAAAACTATTCCCAAAAGTGTGAAAATTCATTCGCACAACGCTACATTTACCAAGAGCGATTCGGATTTGTTAAATAATGACAGTTCTTTGACAAAAAAAGCTGCCGTAAAATTGCCATCTAACAAACAAAAAACGAACAAAGTATCCATTAAAAAAAATAGTGACACTTCCAAAAGGTCGCTCCTAAAAAGAAACAATTCTAGCTACAACTCGAGTACAATGACAATCGATATCCCAAATTTTGCTCCCATTAGATATTTCAGTGCTGAGGTTTTAGTAAATGTCGACTCACTTTCAACTCCATATTCCTCTTGTAACGATTCCGCTAATGAATTGCACGCTTCATTATTTGGCTCGGTATCTATGGACACTTTAGCTGTTGACGATAGCAATTATTTAACTTCTCAGGTATGCTGGATCTTGTTTTGTGCTTTGTTCTTGCAACGCTTTGTATTTTTAGCTTTTGATATTATGCTTTGGTGTTACGTTTAATAAATAAAATATATTTCGCTGATATAAACATACGATTTTCAGTTTGAATTGAAAGAATTGAAACGTAGACAAGAAGCTGCAGAAGAAGCAGAACGACAGCGATTAGCCGAAGAACAAGCGGCTCAAGAAGAAGCTGCCGCTGCTGCTCGTCAACAAGAAGAAGAACGACGCAGACGAGCTCACCCCGTTCCTGACACGACGGATGCACCTCAAGATACCCAAGGTATATTCAAATTTGTATCTTTCGTGCAAGAGGTGTCTGTCTTTTTCCAGCAGTTCGTGCGGATGTCGACAGCTTCGATGTTTTGAGTAAACATAAATGTTTATGTTTCTTATTGTATCACAATAATTTTTGCTTTATAACACTGCATATGATACGCTGGATTCTATGCATTATGTTCTCATTTAACAATTAACATTTGTTGATGAATTGGTTAATGGTTATAGGTTATATGGATTTATGAAATTCGGGATCTCTGCAATTAATATTTATTTTCAAATATAAATGTGGAATAATATGATTCAATATTCGTGACTCAGTGAAAATAGTACATTTTTATAATAAATTTTATATTATTCTATATTTATTTTGATTCTGATGTTTCTTGTTCGAAATGATTGTAATTTTTCCGGATAACAAATATTAACCAACAATTTCTGTATTTTTTCTGTGCCTCCTAAACTTTTATTATACGATCGCGTCGAATTTGGTTTAAAAATATTCACTTGCATCACAAATGCCCAATGAATTACACTAGGTTGCATTTCACTGTATGTGTTCTTTTTTCACGCTGCCTTTTTACCGACATGCAAATTGTGGAAACTTCTTATCACATCGATTCAATTAAATTTAACATATCGAAGTTGTAAGGAGGAGTTCCACTAAAACATCCGAGAAAACACAAGAGAGACCACATTCACAGCCAGGTAAAGAAATAAAAAGAGATTTAGACCAGTTGTCTTTACCGTTGGTGTATTACTTTTGTTCACTTGATAATTTGTTTTTATATTTAAAAAAAAAAATATTGATTTATTATAATTTCTGTTCAAAACTCAAATATATCTATCCATTATTTGCAACATGTAGATTGGTGTTTTGCTGACGCTTTTAATATTATTATGATTTATGTTTCTTCATAGATTAATTTATATGTTTAATGTTAATTTAAAACCTAAAATAAAAATTACTATTGGTGATGGTTTGGTAAAACTTGGCTTCTTCCATGTATGATATAATGTTTTATAACCTTTATTAACAATTTCTTTCATGTACTCTTTCTTGTATAAACATGTTTTGTAATTTTTATCCAGCTTTATTCGTTAATTTCATGTTCATTGCTAAACACAAGGTATGTTTTACTTCCTATTTGAGTTTCTTAATTTTAAAATAACTAACAGCTATATGGATAGTGTATTTTAATTAATTTGTGCGCTTCATATTCAGGTAAAAAATTGTGGTGTAATTTAAACTATTATACTTATTTTTGCATGTATTTTAGATAAATTATTAATTTTAAGCATAAATGACAATTTATTGAAAATTAATTACTTATGAATTCACGCATAAGGGAAAAGCTCAAGGTAAAATGCTGGTGCAATTTTAGTCAAAAAGCAATGTCAACCATTTGAAAAATAACTATTTTCTTTTTAATAACATTTTATCACAAATTTTTAATTCGACTTAGCAATTCTATTTTGAAATTACATGAAGATTAAATCACTCTAAAAATTCTATCACTTTTTTTATCTTTTACCAAAAAAATACCGTTATCATGTGCTCACACAATAAGATACAAATGCTCAACCATTCGATTCAAGTTGAAACTACTTTACCTTGCAATAGACGTTTAGTGGGTTGCTCAAAATGACGGGTGGTCAAGGTGATGTTTCCCCAATTGTCATTTTGTTTATTTTGCGTTAGTTGTTCATATCAATATGATAATATCCTTTGTGATATGTTGAATTCTATTGGATTGAGCATCTAATGCTATCGAATGTGGCATGTTTAATTTAATTTAACATTAATTGATGCATGACCAGTGTTGACGGCACAGTCACAAACAAGCGGATCGGGTTCTAAGAGGTTCAGTGAGCCTGGTACAACGATGACTAAAGGCGGATCTTCTGCTAGAGCCTCGAGTGAGTAAAAACGTTTATATTTTGTAGTGTGATAGTTTTTTTTTTCTAAATTATGTACGAAACGAATGGTTTTTTAATTTTGAAACTGGTGATTGTATACACTTTCATCGACAAAAAAGGTGGGTCAATAGAACTGCATGATTTGTTTTTATTGGTTTTTAATCATAACCTATTTTTTTATAAATAATATCACAATTTAGAATTGTAGTTTTTGCAGTTCGAAACGGCAACACAAATTTCGAATTTGTTCAAATTCATTCGCTTTTACGTTTCAATTTTTTTTAATGTGTGTTTTTTTGTATGTGTTGTGTTTGTTAACTATATGTGACTGTGTTTTGTTTTTGTTTTTGATTTTTATGACTCAACTTAACGTCACCTTCGAAAATATCAGCTTTGTCAGAAGGTCGATCGCCTAAAGAAGTCGTTTCGCCGAGCTCTTCGACCGGTAAAGTGAAGAGTCGTTCGAGGAGTAAGTCGCCATTCCGCAGCTTCAGATGGAAGAGTAAGAAACAGGCCGTAGCTGAAGGCTCGCATAGTGATGATGACGTTTCAGGTACCTTCATCAGATACGGTGAAGGATTTAGAAAAATTAATCATATCCGAAGTAATTCTTTAATCCGGTGGTTGCTGTCCTGATATCAAACATCTTCCTCTCTTTGAATATTTCTCATTATTTTCAGCTAAAATTTGAAGAGTTGAACTGCTTCTTTATTTTGTTTTATTTTATTTTTTATTTGCTAGATATTCTAATATAATTTACTGATTTTTTTTTGTAATATTTCATTTATTTTTTTATTCTGATTATTTTTCGTTCATTTCTTCTTGTATTTTCTATCAAATTTTTAACAGTGTATAATTTTCGATCTAACATGTCACCTTTGTAAATATGTATTTTAATCAAAATTCATAATTTTCATTTTTAATATTATAAAATAACTTAAAAACACATTGAATTCTTAACATTTCAGCATAACACATAAATTTGCCAAGAATTACCAAACCATCATTATTCTCTGATTTTTATATCCTATTAGTATAGTGTTTTATTTTTATGTTGTAATTTTGTAGAAGGCCAAAGTCCTGGCAGCGATGAAGACGTTTTCGAAGGCACTTTGGTCCGTAAGAACGAATGGGAATCAACAACAAAGAGAGCTACCAACAGGTTGAAATAATTTGAATTAATAATTACCACATTTTTTCAAACATTGCTTATTTATATTTTATTTCATTCAGATCATGGGACAAAGTATATGCAGTCGCTAAAGAAAACAAATTGTGGTTCTACAAAGATCAAAAGGCGTACAAGGCCTCTCCAGATCAAACTTTCCGTGGCGAACCTCCACTCGATCTTGCCGGTTCCACTGCTGAAGTTGCTACAGATTACTTAAAGAAGAAATATGTGTTCAGAATAAAGTATAAAACTTTGATTCCATAAGACATTTTTTTGTTCTGAGCATTTTTTAAATGTCTAAAATATTTCTAGACTTTCCACTGGAGGCGAGTTCTTATTACAAGCCACAGACGATGCTGGTGTCAATTCGTGGTTGTCGGCTCTCGGAGGACAATCCGCTGCTGCTGGTGGTTCTGCTCCACGTGCTCACACTCTTCCTCCTCCACAGAAAGATGAACAAAAAAGAAGATCATTCTTTACGTTGAAGAAAAAGTAAATATTTTTTATGTATATTTTGAATTTGTATTTTGAGTATGAATTAGTGTACTAATTGATTTTTTTTTTGTATTATTTCAGCTAAGTATTTACTGCCAGTGAATTTTATTGAATAAAATCCCAGTACCTATTTTATGGTGACGACATGGATCAATCAGATTATGACTGAACTTTGTCTTGTGAAAATGTGGAAATCGAGTGTTCAATATTTAATTATGGCAATACATTAATTATTTCGCTATCATTTCTCGCTATTCATAAAACTCCATATGCGAGAAAAAATAGATTTTTTTCAATTTATTTACTTTTATAAATTTGGACATGTTAAATTAAGATACATTTTCTATTACGGCTGAAAAATAGGACCAATTTCAACAACTTGCTTTTTTTCTTTTGTGTCTGATTTAGGTACATTTTTGACTACCATTTAATGCTATTTTATTCAAAGATAGCACTTAAATGCTTCTATTGTGCATATCCATTTATATTTATTTCTGAAATATATGTGGATTGTTATATTTCACAGTAAGTAATTTTAAATATGACAAAAAATGTTGTCCAGATGTGGATAAATTTGCTATTATATTGTAAACATTATTATATATACAAAATTATTAGATAAAATAGAAATTTTATTATATTTATTCAAAGATTATTAATGTTTTTCATTAACATCATATGAATGTATGTTGAAATATTTTTTGGATTTCTTCTTTATAATTACACTCTCAAAACGAATAATTTTATAAATATATTTGTTTGATCGCATTGGAATGCTTGGTTATGTGAAACTGCCAGATTACAATTACTTTCAAACACAAATTTTTCATTATGCATATGTTCTTTTTTTATTGTATATTTTTTACAATTTACTAGTTAAGAATTTTTTAATTACGGTAAGAAAATGTGTATGAATAAGGATTGTTTGGTTACGCAAAATGATAATTATTCGATTGAAAGGATTGATAAAAATGAAAATCTGCGTGTGGGATTATGTTCTTAAATATTGGAGAATTTTAATATTTTGGATTTAGACAATGGCAATGTCGCTTATGTGTGAATGTATTGTTTTGAAATAGCTGCTTGAATATTATTGACCAATCATTTGTATTCAGAGTTCATCTTATTTTCACATGTTCGAGTGTAACGGGATCGAATGATAACTACAATAATTATCATTTTGGTGTGCTTTTATTATGTCGTTATATCATATGTACAATGTCTTGTAGTTCATAAGGAAGGTATTTGTCACAATTCTATGTAAAGCAAAATCACAACTATCATTAATATCAGACTGCGAAATGCATTTTTTCTATTAGCGATCGTCATGTAATGTAATCGTCATAACATAAAATAAACCTTCTTAGATTACCCACGGAATTCTTCTTACAAGGAATGAATAAAGGATTAATGCGTTTTGTAGTTCTTTAAATGTGGTATTTACTATTTCACAGTTTCGAAATGCTTGCTATAAAATAATAAAATTTATATCCCCTGATATTAAGAAGTACTGCACAATTTCCAAAGTTCAGTCTTACATCAATTTTAATACAAATTATCAGTCTATTAGTGCCTAGAATGTTAAAGAAAATGTCTATTAGTTTCTCTGCCCGTTTTTCTGATGATAGAATGCAATTGAAGAATTTTAATGTTTCTTTTTAAAGGTGGTTAATGATATTTAATGCTTGAAATAAATATATTTAAAATAACTTTTGACTTTCATTTATAGTGTTATCATCACGGATAGATACAGCCCATTATTATATTAATTATTACCAAACACTACAATTATTGAATTGTCTTTGACAAGTTAGTTTCTTTTTATTGATCTCAAAAGTTGAGCTACAAATGGCTATGATCAAAACAGTTTGGTTTTTTCAGTATTTAAACTTGTTCAGAGTTTGTTTTGTTATATTACTACATTACATTAAGAAAAATGAAGATACTTCTGATGGTATATCAGGAAGGTTTTGTTTTTCAGTGGAATTTATATAGATTGTATATAATGGTGATGATGATACATAAAAATTACTTGATCAATTAATAATAAAGAAAAAAAGTTGAAACACTCCACACCAAATTATACATACGTTATAAGATTGTTGGTCTTATCCCACACATGTTGAAACTAGACTCAGTTCTTTAAAGTAGTTTAGCAGTGACTAGGCTGAGCCCTAATACTGCATGTGACTCGGTTCTGTTAACATGTGTCGTTTTTATACATGTGAAGGGTACTAATTGTACTTAATAGTGTTACTATTTGAAGTACATTTTCAGTGTTGCCAGTATTGCTCAGGAGTATTTTTTTTCAACTAAAACTACATTATGTTTTCTTCAAAAGAAGATTATTGATTGGAAAAAGCAAAGATGTTGTAGTTACTGATATTTACTTAAACATCACAGTTTGCAGAGTACAAAATACCATCACCCCTTCTGAAGGAGTCTTTTAGTTGAAATATCGTTTTTTAGATTGAACTCAAGCAATGAACTATTCCTGAATTTTATAATACTTATGGCTACTATTTAAATGATCAGAATTTAAATACATTTTTGTTCAGAATTTTTATCCCATTTATCAGAATTTATTTGAGATTGGTCAGAATTTTAATCATGTTTTGGCCAGAATATTTTGGTTAGAATTTTAATCGAAAAGATCAGAATAAAAGCGAATAGTCAGAATTTTAACGGGGTTTTCCAGAATTTATATTAAATGGTCAGAGTAATGTTAAGAACTCTAACCTAACCTAACCTATTTTGACTTTCGTTATTAAATTCTGACCATTTATTATTTTATTGTGACAGTTCATCATTTTATTCTGACCGTTTTTGATTAAAATTCTGATCAAAGCATGATGAAAACTCTGACCATTTAATTTTTTGCCAATACTTATTAATATCAATTAGATATTTACAAGTAAAATGATAATTGGTTTCCAACGAATTTCAAAATGATGTATGATAAGATCATACTTAACAAAAGTTTAATTTATATGATGATTTTTATTCGATATTTTTTATAGCTCTTTTTATCATAAATTGTGATATACATACTTAGCAGAAAAATAGTCGAACTATTTTATTTCCTATTGAAGTTTTTATCACATATTGTATTTGCTTACATTTTTGTAGCTTGTTTTAATAAATTTATTCGAAACATGACAATATAATTTTTTTTAGTGCGTTATTAATTTAATATATTATATATTGAATGTGAAGTTTTTTGTGGGGTTATTAAAATTGACATTGTTACGAATATCCTATATCAAAACAAAAGATATCTTATAAAAAAAGTTATTGATTTTTTGTATATCAATACACAAGTTTACTAAAAATGAGATTTTCAGTGTTGAAACCATACACAAATTCAACTTTGAATGAGTCATGTATGTATAGAATTTCTTTTATAAGAACAAATATTTAGAAAGCTATTAGTTTAATATTTAAGTCATTAACGACTTGTCATTCAGTCGTTCAACTACGGTTTGAACCAATTGAACGATTATTAAGTATATCTTAGAATTGGTTTATAAAATACATTTTCAATCAATCTCACATAAAAAATTCTCATTTACTAAAAACAGAGATGGATTGGATTCAATTTTTTTTATTGTTTAACAAAATTTTTAAACAATTTCTTTCAATTTTGGAATATAAAAAAATCACAGTCATATTAGAGATTTGATTTATTAAAATCTACTACGCAAATAACGAACGTAGAAAAAAGAAATCATTTTTTTCCAATCTCATTATCATCATCTGTAAAATGATCAAATGTCCCAGTTGGTCACTAGTAACACAAAAAGGAACCACTAGCGCCGCCGTTGCATCATTCCGGAACTACGTTCGGTAAAAATTCTTTCCGAAAACCTTCAACATTACATTTTACTAAAATAATTCCACAAACTCAAAAACACAAAACCGTCGGCTCGCGAACCATTTGCGCGTTATCTGCTTTATCGGTCCACAAAATGTAGCTGTCATCAACGCGAAAGAGACAACAATTCCAAAGTAACACCAGAAAGAAAGTGACAGCAGAATCTAAAGTACGGGACGCACTGGTGGCTGTGCCCTGGTCACTTTGGTCGTCTGGAGGCTTCGTTTCCTTCCCACCCTCGACTCCATACAGAATTCTTCACCATTAAATGATGTAGGTTGATCTTAATAGTTTATAGTATGGAAATTGCGTTTCTACCACCACACATAGAAACTTCTTTATGTTAGCATCTTTAACATAAATATGGCCCAGTTGATGATCTGTAGACTTTGTTTAGTGTGGTTGTTGTTTTTGATCTAATAATGGGTGTGATGGTTGGCTGCGGGATGTCTATTTTGTAGCCGGAGTGCTACATTTTTAGATTTTATATAATCGCTTTTTCTGGGCTGAAAATTGTTTGTTATTAGGAAAGCTCTTTTGTATGATTAGTTTCGTGATGTTCTCTTAATATTAAATTAGTTTGAGTTGATTGTATGTGTTTTATGAGAGTGCGCGCATTGTTTATTGATTATCGTTAATATTTTCTTATATTTAGTCATTTTTTGTTTATTATTGGATGGATACCTATTCAATCCTCTCATTTTCTTGTAAATTTTGAACGATTATCAATCTTTATATTCTTCTCATCTTTTTTATTTAATCCATCTGTTTTCAGTTTTACTTCGTTTACAAGAACACAATTCAATACTTGTATGTCTAACCTTAAGCTCCTACACATGTTTGTCTTATTATTGTTTCAATCAATTACTATAAAATGCTTGTCTCTTTGATGATAATTATATTAATAAATTTGAAAATAATTGTGTAAATATAATAAAAGCCTTTGCGAAAAACTAATTTGTAACATAATCGTTCACTTTTAATTTTGTTCTATATAATTTAAATTTCTATAGTATCAACATAAGTTATCATTTGTATTAATACAAATTAATATTCACAGCTGATTTAAAATTAAAATAATTGATGAAAGAAGCAAAATGGAAAAAGAATCGATTAATAACGATGAAGAGCCACGCTCGTCACTGGGACGTGAAATGAAGAATTTGATAAAATCCGCAAAGGAATCGAAAATTTTAACAGAATTCATTAAAATTGAATCGAAGAAAAGAAAATCGAGACGAGATTTAGTTTATCATAAGAATAAAAGAAGTAAAACATTGAAAAATCAAAAAATAATTGAAAGAAAAAAATCGAGTTCATGCCATCGAATGGATACTGATGCCCGTTTGCGATTTGAACTCAATGATTTTGAGAATTTTTGCGAAAACTACACTACTACAAAAGTAATCAAACGACGAGCATCTTGTCCTCCGGCGAACATGTGTAATAATAGTGTAAGTTTTTCTCAAAAAAATAATTTACATATTGAATTTCTGTATTATAACTGCCCATAATCAGTCATTAATGATCATTTATGTAGCTGTTATTTATTAAATATTTTTTTATCGAATGCAAATATTCAGTTAACTAAATATATAAAAATTTTGTTCTAGACATTTATGTCTGTTATAAAAAAAGACAAAGTTGGCCGAACAATAGATCCATTTTGTTGGAAATGTCATAGAATTGGAACTAAGATCAATTGCTCTCTCTGTCCAAAGTCATTTCATTTGAAATGTCTCATAAACAAACCACCAAACACATCAGAGTGGATTTGTTATGAGTGCGTAAGTGTAATGAATGGTGATGAAAGGTTTCAATTTTTTTTTATTAAATCTGCTTAAATTAAAATAGGATTAGGGTATATACTTTTACATTTCTTTCAGATTGACTACTACATCGAAATTAAATGTTACGCAGCTCTCCGAGTTACTCAATTTTGCACTAAATAGAATGATGGGAATTAGAGGGGTGAGCAAATATTTTGTTAAATATTTCATTTTATTGTTTTGTTTTCATTTATAATTTTAAATTTTAGATAGAGCCATTTATGGATTCCGTTGATATTACAGAGTTCCCTGAATATCTAGATTGCATTGTTCAGCCAATGTATTTGAATAAATTACGACAAAACATTGCCGATCGTCAGTATAGATGTACTGCTGAATTTGTTATTGATTGTAGATGGATATTGCACAACAGTATTATATTCAATACTGGTAATTGCCATTTTTGAATAAATACCATTTAAATTAACAAAAACAGATATTTGATATCTCGAATTACAGCTCAATCAAAATTAACAACGCTGGCCAAATCAATATTCAGAGTTTGTAAAGAAGAGACGAAAGAAATAGAAATATGTCCAGAATGTTATAGGAATGCTAACATTTTAGTCACCACATGGTTCACTGAAGTTTGCAATCCTCCACACGTTTTACTTTGGGCAAAACTGAAAAGTAACCTTTCGATGTTTGCATGGTTTCAAATTTAAGTCAATTTATTTATAAGTCTGTTATATTTTTAAAGGTTTTCCATATTGGCCGTCTAAAGCTATGTCTGTATCCAACGGCATGGTCGATGTCAGATTTTTTGGAGCTCACGATAAAGCGTGGGTTCCTATCAAAGACTGTTTTTTGTATAGTATTAAAAATCCTAATGGGAATTTAAAAATGAAACAAGAAGAAATAAAGAAAGCTATTCTTGTATGTTTTTTTTTTTTAATAGTTTATAATAAGTATTTATATCAACTTCATTTTTTTCAATTTTTAGGAATTAAAAGTTCACGTCAAGAATATAGAGAATAAATATTTTAAATTTGAACCGGCCCCCTTAAAGACATTATACGATCCCACAAATGAAGAACAAATAACTAGCATGGTTTCTATTTTTTTTATTACATTTTCAATAGAATATTTTAGTAAATGTTTAGTTTTGATATGTTTTGTTTGTATGTTCTATAATAGTTTCCAAATTTGAAGTTATGTGTAGAATTGTCTCCGGATTATCAAGGGAAAAAAATTATTCAACATTCACCTATCACTCCTAAAAATGTAATTTTTTAATTAATTAATTTTATTAATTGAATACATGATTAATTATGCTTTAATCTGTTTCAGCTTATTCATGCTTTTAACAGTGTTGAAATGCAACCGAAAGTAGTATTACAGGATGCCGTTAAACAGAATATTAAGATAGAGTAATATTTTTTTAATAATTTAAAAAGTAATTTTTAATATATTATTTATGGAATGTTTAATTTTTTTTCAGAAAAACAGTACCGTTAGCCAACAATAGTATAAAAACTAGCAAAAATGAAAATTCTTCAGTAACTGCTCAGAAACGAAAGTCTTTGTCTCCCAATGAAAATAAAACAAAAATCATTGATACAAATAAACGAAAAAGAAAATTATTTACTAATGAATCTAAAATACTATGTAAAATAAATAAAACATTAAACGATAATGAAAAAGATCAGGGATTTGTAAATGATAATAATAATTCTGACATTATGTTGGAGTACATGGCTGCCCTAAAAATTTGTCGAAGGAATGTTGATAATAATTATAACAATCAAATAAACATACACGAATCTCCATTGAAACCCAATACTTACCTCCAGAACGGATCTCAATATAATGATATAAATAAAACATTTGAAAAAAAAAGTATACAACCTATTTTAGAAAATGATGTCGACAAAATTTCGGATGAGATAAAACATGATATATTCGATAGTCAAGAAAATGAAAATTTACAACTTGTATCAGGAAATGATGATGTCATAATATTTGACGAGTTAAAACTTGACATATCTGATAGTCAAGAAAAAAAAGAAAATGAAAATATACAACCTATATCAGAAAAAGATGATGTCATAACTATTGACGAGGTAAAACTTGACATATCTGATAGTCAAGAAATGGAAGGAAATGAAAACATACAACCTATATCAGAAAATGATGATGTCATAACTATTGACGAGGTAAAACTCGACATATCTGATAGTCAAGAAAAAGAAAATAATGAAAATATACAGGATTTAAAAACTAATGAGAATGAACATTTAAAAGAGCTAGATGAAAATGAAGAAACAAATAATAAACTTGACGAAAATATCGTCATAGTCCAAGATGAACACGATTTAATAATGCCAAAAATTGTCGGTGTGCATTCAGAATATGATGCATGCAATGTGAATAAACTCAAACCTCTGATTACTTATTCAAAAAATAAACCTGTAGCAGATAAAAATTTGACTACTAAAATAAGTCCAAACACTATAATGCCTAGTAACGATCCAAAAAAAAAACTTTCCAAAGTAATTTTATTAAGACCTAAAATACTTACTTCTGTTGGGAATTTACCGTCTACACCAAAACTATCAGATGTAAAATCATCAGCATCAAACTCATTTTCTATGGCATATTTAACACCTGTAGCAAAATCATCCCCTATGATAAAGAATGCACCTATAGTGAAATTATTACCTGCAGTTAACTTGTTATCTCAATCGAACTTGATTGTAATGAATCAAATGCCTGAAAAAAATATACTACCACCTCCTCGGGAGAATTTGTCACCTGTGATGAATTCAGGAACTGGAGTAAGTTCATCTGAAACGATCTTACCTGATGTAAATTTTATACCCATAGTAAACTCATCATCGTTAAAAAAATTATTGCCCGAAACTGGAAAAATTGTATTATGCAACGTCAATAAAAACACATCTAACGAAGTACCTAATAATCTTGAGAAAGCGGAATTTTCAAAATCATTAATTATTGGTAATTTTTTATTATTTGAATTTTTTTTGGAATATGTTTTCAATTTAGATTTAATATTTGTATTTATTTATATTTAAGTGTTTATTACTGAATCTTTTTATATAATCATAATTTGTATGAATTTTTTCAAAATGCAATTTCTTACTACAGAATAATGTTAATTTTTTTCAAAATGTAATTGATTTTGCAGAAAAAGATAATTTATGCAATTCATTGATCGATAATGATGACCAGCCTCTAGTGAAAAAAATTAAAATAGCTGCTGATGTACCTATAGTGGATAAGAAAAAAATTGATGTTGATTTGAATTTAGTACAAAATAAAAAATTATCCATTTCAGATGAAATCACAATAACGAGAGTAAAAAAACCAGGTAAATATATCACACTACATCTGTGTAATCATGACAAAGAATTTTTCTTTGTCATGAAATTTAACAATATCTGGTGGCATATACTTATATGCCACCACTTGCTTACTTGCATGCTTACTATGCTTACTTGCATTACAGGCACATCATTTAACGTTTTCTGTCTAATATGACAGTTGATGTGTCGTATGATATACTTATGAAAGACATCAATTTTTCCGTGGCACGCTTGATATTTGTCAATAAAAAATATTTAGAAATTTTGGTATGTGAATGAAAAAAAAGGTTCGCTATCACTGCGTAAGGCATGCCAACTGTCATATTTGACAGAAAACGTTAACGATGTGCCTTTGCTAGATGGCGCCTATACAACAAATGTTATTAAATTGCATAGAAAAAACAAGACTGCTTTGTTCATGAATAAAACGATTACACAAACGTAGCATAACATACATAATGCAAAAAAATTAAATTTTCTTTGATTAACATTGTTTATCTCTTTTTTTTAAAGAAAACTCTTCTGTCAATTTTCTACCAAATAACCATAGTCCATCATCCATAAAAGAGGGCTCTGAAATAATATCCGCATTGAGTACTCAGTCAACTCTCACAAATGGAGAAGTATTTTTTCATCAATTTATCAGTTATTATGTTAAGATCAGGTTATTGACTAAATTTAATAATGTTTCTATTAATATATATATAGGTAAAAAATAATTATTTAAAGACGTCGGAGTCCATAAATGAAATGCTGGAGAAAAATTCTGATAAAGTATAATAAAAAAATTTATTTATTAATTTTACACTTAAAAATGAAACCAGAATTCATGATTAATTGTAATAAATTAAATTTTTAGTTAACAACATGTTTTAAAAATCTATTTCTTGAGATGATGAGCATTGAAAATATGCAAAGCGTTTCTTCAGAAATAACTATATTGTCACTGAAAAAGGAAATAGAAAATCTTAAAAGTGCACATAAAAAAGAATTAGATGAACTTCTTTATGATACATGTAGGTATTCATAATCTGAAAAATTATTTCCTATAATAATATCATCAGTTAGTTTTCATCAATGAAATATCAAAAATTACAATTACAGCATATTACTGAAATTAATTTTGACTATCTCTTTTATTTTAGCTTTAGGGCGAATTGAGATGTTTCAATCATTTAATTATGATAAAGAAATAATGAAAAAAAAACTGAAATGCAAATTCAGTGAGAAAATAGAATATTATAAATCAAAACAGTGGTAATTATTAAGTAGTCTTTGATTTTAATTGCAGGTTTATGCAAATATTTATCATATTTTTTAAAAATTTATTTATAGGTGTGCTAATTGCAAAAATGAAGCTAAATATAAATGCTGTTGGGATATATGGTATTGTGGTGAACTGTGTCAAAAAAACCACTGGAAAATTCACGTTGAGACGTGTTATCAGGTAGAAAAAATCTAATATTTAAACATTCTAAATTGAATTTTTTCATTTATTACCATCGAAACGAACTTTTTTTCGAACATAAAGAAGTTTGCCACTGCTGATCTGGGCTATACAAATAAACCAGTAAAACACAACTTAAGTGTAGGAACGTATTTTAAGTTGGCGCCCCTGAAACACACACATACAAATCCAACTATAAATTATAAGTTAATACCCTGCATTCACGCACGCACTCGCATCCAAATTCTGACGTTCGAACGTCAGTTTGTTATTTCTATACGAAATAGAAACGGATGGAAAAGTAGAGGAATGCCTTTGTCTTGCAACTAGGGCTTCCAACATTTTTTCGGCGAAATATAGTACATTTTAAACTAAGACATAAAAAATATAGGGCACGTCCAAAATATATAGTGTTTTATGAAAAGTGCAAAAGTTAAATATTCAGAAATCAAATTCATGGGGGGGGGGTGTAGGGATTGAAACGAAGCCATAATAAAATATAGGACGCTTCCAAAAAATATAGAGTTTTATAAAAAGTGCACTATTCAGAGGTCAAATTCATGGATTCATGGGTAGATGTTTGAATTTTCCCACTTACTTTTACATAACTTTTTTTTAGCAAAACTTAAATACTTTCAACCGCTACAGTTGTCTTTTTCACTGGAAAATGTATGTCGTAAGATGAAAAATATGTTTTGTGGGTTTCGGTGCCGAAAATATAGTATTTTTGCGTCCTATATATTTGTTATATAGTGTATAGGGCACAGACCTTATATAGGTCATACCCTATAAAATATAGGACATTGGCAACCCTAATTCAGACTATAAAATTATATTTACTGTAACTTTCCAAAATTGGCTGTTTTTTTATATAACTTTACTTATCATTTTTGTACGAACTGCTTAATTTAATTTTCTATTGTTTGTTACAATCAAATTATAATAAAATTTTCGATTTGTACAAAAATTATAAAAAAATAATTTTTATAACGTAACGATTTTTTGACGTAGCGAATCCCGAGAATGTTTATCTCATGTCTTAATAAATATAATATATTTTACTGGGAAATTAGTAAAAATATTTTGCTAAAATGAAATATTTAAATCTCAATTTTGTGCTTGATTATATAAACATAAATAAAAATATATATTTGTGAAACAAATCATGTTGCAATACAAAATTTTAAATATTAGAAGTGCTGAAACCGATAAAAACTTATTGTTACTTTAAATAGAAACTTTACCAATGTTTTTAAAGTTGAAATAATAATTTATTATAATGAAAAATATTTCACTAATGAATATAATAATTCTTTGAAGAAAAAATCAATAATGGGAATAATAAAACACTTCAAACATTACATTGCTATATTTATAAATATTCCAACTGTTTAAATGTTTAATTGTGTGCGCAACTGCTTTTTTCTTCATAAGTGCAATTTATCGTTATCATTCGTTGATTTCATGCGCTTCTACCAGACAAAGGTTTTTATGATAAATTTTCATTATATTCTGTTTTTAATCAATTTAATCGTGAAGAGTCAACTATTTAACCAATTTTTATTCATATATTATATATAATATAGACAGCAAAATATTCCAAATTGATTTAACATAGTATTAAAAAAAAATGTTTCTTTACAGCAAAAATAAGGTACCTGTTGACCATTAATTTATTGCTGCAGTCTTTGTCGTGGAGGATCCTGAAGTTTTAGTTGTATTCTTTATAATTATTAATTTTATTGTTGTTTTGGAAAAAGCCTGTTGATTCTAAATAATTATCGCTTCTAAAAATAATTTCTGAATGATTTCAAAGAATATTCATAAATAAATTTCTGAAAGAAAATAAAATTTGTATTAGGGATGTCATTGATCCTAAACAATTCGGAAATTTACAGGTAAATTTTTAACATTTACCAGTAAATATTATAAAAACGACTTTTTTTTTGTTTCGAATATTTTTGAAAAGTTTTTTTTCAATATTCAATTCACCGGTAAAGTGGTAATTAGAAAAAAAATACCGGATCGTCGGTAAATTATATTTTCGGTAAATCTGACATCCTTAATTTGTATATCGTATTTAGAGGAAAGAACATGAAACTAAACACCAAAATTTTATGCAAAATATATTTTATGAAGATATAAAATTTGATATAGATTTGCTAATTTTCGAGGAACTCGGTTATCAAGTTCCTTATAACGTGAATTTGGATATGATGGATAATCAGGCGAAAAATTCTGATTGAAATTTTACCATTCAAGTAGCTAATTTTTTTAAATATTAAAACATCTTGAAAACACTTAATTAATTAACTTTTATATCTGAAATCTTAAATTTAATTGCATAGGTGTATATGTTGGTTTGATTAGTCCTCTAGTAATGATTTTAATTGGTTTAGAAGTAGGTTTTGGACTTATAGTTATTATAGGTTTTGGGCGAGTAGCTGAAACCAAAGTAGAAGAACAATATTTAAAGCTGTTTTGCAGCTGAAATTTGATTCGATCATGATATTCATGAAACGATAGCCAATATTTTGAACTTACGACACATCGAACGATGGATGCATTTTCCATTTTGGTCTCTTACAAATCCTTTTATGCAAAAACATCCTTTGACACATGCTTGAGTGCAAAATTGGTCCCCATCACATTTCGCGTCACATGTCCCACATTCAAGGTACATTTCGTTTTCGCCGCATGAATTTGCTATCGAACGAACTGATTAATATTTTATTTGATTCGTGTTTTATTTTTGCATGAAATAATGTGCTTACGACATTCGTTTATTGGGATACAATTGTCTCCACTATCTCTGATATATCCTTCTTTGCAGAAACATCCTGCGACACATTCTTCTGCACATATTGGGTCTCTATC
Organism: Hydropsyche betteni; assembly: GCA_028571205.2. NCBI lineage: Eukaryota > Metazoa > Arthropoda > Insecta > Trichoptera > Hydropsychidae > Hydropsyche > Hydropsyche betteni. The sequence goes on from JAOXNN020000009.1 coordinate 353,772, forward strand.
ATCGCATGATGGTTCACAAGGTTTTGCGCAAGATTTATACTCTGTGTTGGGGTAGGGACACTGAATTTCTAAAATGAATAAATCGAAATTATATCTTAAATGCATTAAAGAAAACGAAAATTTGCTTACCGCATTGGCTTTTGGTTATGCAAACATTTTGTGAATCCCTTACGAATCCTGTTTTACAGCGGCAGCCTTTACTAAAACAAGGTGAAAGTTGACAATCGACTGCTGGTTTTCCAATGCATGTTTCATCACAGGGAGCTGGACAGTCCGTTATCTCTTCGTTTGAATTAGAGCAACCTATTTTTCAATTAGAATTAAGTTTTTGAGAATCGCTTTTAATTGAGATCAAAGGTGCTCTGTTTAAAGTACATTTTTCGACAGGTTCGCATTCAAATCCCATTCTTACATAACCGCTTTTACAATCGCATCTCGGTTGGCATACATAATCTGGTGGAGGAGGAGTTGTACATATTCTGACAGATCCTAGAATAACTTCCATACAGGTTTTGTCGAAAGTACAATATGCAGGACATACATTCAATACTTCGTTAATTTTGCAAGATAGCGTTGTTTCTGTAAAATCCGTAATTTATTATTTTTAGCGTTTTTATTAAAATTAAAAAAAAATTGAATCTTCAGTCAGTGTTTTAATATATTTTTCATAAATAAAGTAAAAATCAATATTAATCATTAGAAAATTATATTTTTTTTACTTACGTGATGTCGTTGGGTATTCATTTCCTGCTGAAAATGAAAAAAATGATAAAATAACACACAACCATGTAATCATTGTGGCGGATTTCAATCAGCCGGTCACTGTCTAATCAGCTCAAAGACTGTTAATAATTGTCAATCGATCAGCATATATAGCCAAATGTTTATTTTATATTAATTCTGAAAATTATCGCATATTTTTTCTCTAAAATCAAATGGATAGACTTCAACTTGTCATATTATATTCCCATATTGATGACTTCTGATAAATAAAAATACTAACGATTTCATTTTTAGACTTTTTTGTAATTTTATAATAATGTTTTAGTCATAGTAGAATTGATTTAAAATCTACGGGGTATTTTATCGATTATAAAATTTATTTCGTTTTCAAATAATATGCGCAATTAGAAAACACATAAATAACTTAGCTCCAAGACAGCTTTGATATATTTATGCGAATTTGTGTTGATCAAATAGTTCATTGTATGTCCAAGTGTTATGTAAATGTATCTTGTTTTGCGAAACCATCCAGCCTTTTTTTAAATTAGGAGTACAGAATTTTCTGGTTGGAAAATAGCTCTTATTGTAAGAAATTAAATATTTTATTTTAAATGATATTATTACCAAAGAACATAATTAATGAAGGTGTTTATATTAAATGCTCAACCATTTCTTGATGATATCACAAAAGAAGTAAAATGTAAAATAAAATATATATAACACACCATTTTAAATAATTACAATATTAATGTATTAATTGAATTTATTGACGTAATTCTTGCTTAAAACATAAAAAACGTTGATTTAATAGAAATTCATGAAGATCTTTTTTTATCATATTATAAATGTAAAGTATCAAACAAAACCAAACAAACACACCATGATTTTTTCACGAAGATAAGAAATTTGAAATATAATAGATTAGCCAATTCTCACTTTCCTACTGGTATTTGAGTTTTTTTCGGACATATTTTTAAAATATTAATTTATTGGCATATATTCTATATGTGAATCTATGAGACCCTTCACACTGATTGTTATTTTGGTGTAATATTTGTTTTGACTCGACGGAGATTTTAATTGGAAAAGAAATTGATTGTGTGCTGTAGGACGTCAAGAGCCGTCAGCTAAAACTAAAATACAGCCAAAAAATACTAAGCACTTTTGAACAGTCGTTATTCTAATTTAATTTGCTCTTACTTATACCGCCTTTACGCACTCTCCATTTTCACGAACGAATCCTTTTCTACAAATGCATGGTGGTGAACAAACAATATATGGACATTTATAACCGTGACGACAAATCCGTATTGGCCCACAAAAGTTGGGTTGTTCATAGAGCCCAAGGCATTTTGGAGGTTCTGAAGCTTTGTAAAAACCATTAACATGCATTTCTTTTTTATTGTGAATCATTTTTTATTTTTATTTTATTCATTTTGAAATTGGTCCTTCAATATTTTCACTTACAAATTAATAATGAAAGATTTTGAAGAGAGGATCCTAATGAGAATGAAAAAATTAATAAAACAATATTGCGATCTTCATGACGTATTTTAGCTGAACTGTTTATGTTTAATCAATCCAACAAACTGTCGATGTTCAATAATCGATCGACTTATATAGTCGAATGCCGAATTTTTATGGTCTTTAATATTGTACCGAAATATTTTAGGATATAATTTTTTTACAAAAAACTTATCAAACAACTACAATTCTTCATGTGTATTATGTGATTAATAAAAATAGCAATTAGGAAATCTGTTTTATTTTTTTTTTTAATCGTGAAAGCTCTGATAATTGTGAAAAAATGTTTGTTCAAAATAATATGAATAGTAAGAAAAAATAATATATAAGTAAATAATTTGAAGAATGTACTTTTCTATTTATACAAATTTATGCTGTATAAATTTTTAATTGTGTATACAACTGTTAAGTTGCTGCATTTTGTATGACGACTTACCCGTAGTGGCGTAGCTAGCAAGTTGCGAAAGGGTCCAAATTTTTGAACACTCAATTTGAAAAAAACAATTATTATCCATCTAAAAATATCGAGTGTTGAACTATTGATATATGTACTTGATAGTTTTATGGTGATATAGTTTGATTGACTAGTAACAAAGCCTTCGAATAAAAATTTTGTCTGCGGCGCCATTTTTGTCTTACTTCTACAATCTATTGTTGTAGAAATGTTGATAAATTAACCAAAGTAAAAAAGACTGTTAGTAGAAATTAAGTAAATTGATAGTTTTCGATGATACAGTTCGATTGAGTAAAACATTTGGAAAAAAAATATTCGCCTGCGGCGCCTTTTTGGCTCGTTTAATATGGTTCTAAGACATTTAACCCCCGAACAAGTACCCCCGTCTTGATGTTTTAAATTAAAATCATTATTACTTACCTATTTAAAAAAACTTTGAAAATAATTTGCATTGGGGGGGATGCAAAAATTGAGTGCTCCGACACTACTTTTTTTAGCACTACATAACTGATTTTTAGTAAATAATTAAAAACTACGGAAGAAACACTATCGGACAGTTAAGACTGAATGATCTTACATTTTTGGCAATTGAGCATAAACAAGCAGCAAAATTAGATGTTATAAATTTAATTAATGATTTTGCGAATGCAAAAGAAAAAAAATTAAAATTATTGAGCTTATTTCTTAAATATTTTATTATTTACTTTATTATATGATAATTTAATATGTCAATTGAAATGTACACAAAAAATTATTTAATTTCATATTAAAAAAAATATATCAAGGAGCCCTTATGTAATTCTTGCATCTTGGCCCAAAATTTCTAGCTATGCCACTGCTTATCCAATATTATTTATAATATATGTTGAGATCATTTTTAAATCGATAATATA
>JAOXNN020000009.1:362474-374252 GCA_028571205.2 Hydropsyche betteni
GACAAGGCCTTGCCAAACAAATGCGGCAGTCTAGGCTATACCTTACCGCGCTAGCCCAAGTCGTATTTCGGTAAGGGTATATTGGAATATTGTGTCATTAAAAAAATAATCAGATTGCTGAATTCACGAATACGACATTGTATTGGAATACTATGTCATTCAAAAAATATAATCAGAATTCCGAATTCATGAATACGGCATTATATTAGAATATTATGACATTCATAAAAATATAATCAGATTGCCGAATTCACGAATACAGCATTATAATGGAATGCCTTATGAAATTCAAAAATTATAATCAAATTGCAGAATCCACGAATGCAGCATTATATTGGAATGCATTATGTCATTCATAAAAATAATCAGATTGCCGAATTCACGAATATGACATTATATTGGAATATTATGTGTCGTTCAAAAATCATAATCAGATTTTCGAATTCATGAATACGGCATTATATTTGAATATTATATGTGATTCATAAAAAATATAATCAGATTGCCGAATTCATGAATACGGCATTATATTGGAATGTTATGTCATTCATTAAAATTTTGATATTTCAAGTTTTTTTGTGTAATCTATTACATATGAAACATACTAGTAAAAAAAAAAACAGATTGCCGAATTCACGAACTCGGCATTATATTGGGATGTCATTCGAAAAAATCAAAATTTCAATTGACACAACTTCAAACAACAACGAAAAAGCACAAACGCCCAAAGATACACAATCTCTGCCATTGCAGAGAGGCGGCTAGGTGTTGGAAATGCACTTAGCGGTTTTCGTGCGGTCGCCACCCTCGCCTCCATTTTGCCCAGAGTGCGGCGCAGTGCAGCCAACCGCCCGGTGCACTCAGTCATCGATGCGGCCGCCATCAATTTTTAATTTCGCCGGCAAAGATTCGGCCCGCGAACCTGAATTTTGATGTGGGTGTGTGTGTGTATGTGTGTGCGGGTCTACCTGCCGCATCGGCGTTAAAGTTAAACGGTCTTATGGCGGCTCTCGGATCTTTTATTCATGTTGCGCGGATGAAAATTCAATTGAATTGTTTCAGCCGCTACGTGCGATTCGCGTCTGTCTGTGTGTTTGTAGTGTGTGTGTGAGTTTTTGAATGGTATTTTTTGAAAAATGTTTTATGATGGTGTTGTCTGATGTTTTTTTTTTAGTTGAGTCATTATTTTTAGGAATCGCCTATCTCATTGCGATTGTTTCGCGGTAATCGGTGTAATTATGTTTTTTTTTCAATGTGGGATTAATAATGTCGGAAAATCCAATGTTTTCAGAATAAGTGGATTATTGTTTGTTTTTAATGAAATTTATTTGTAAAAATGTATGTATGTATTTATATAACTGAATAAGTACAATGTATTATAATATATCTATACAAATTTTCGTATGTAAGTAACAATAATTCAATGTTTAAATTTATTTTGAATTATCTGTCTATCTATGTATATATTATATAAAAATTGATGTATGTATATTTGTTCGTTCGTTCGTTTGTTTGTCGCTGTTTCACTCCAACACCGTTCGACCAATCGCCACGAAAATTGGCATGTATACATATGTATTTTTTTTTTTCGAGAATGTTGTGGTATCATCAAAATAAGGTGACCATATTTTTCAAAACCCAAAACGGGACGTTCCGCAAAAAAATGTTCCACCACCTATATAAAACAAATATTTTTTTATTGAAAAGATTTTTGTATTATTAAAATAGAGTGACCATATTTCCCAGAACCCAAAACGGGACAGTCCGCAAAAATTAAATAAAATAAATAATTTGATTTAAAATTTAAGTCCCGAGCAACGCCGGATACTACCTCTAGTATAATATATAATATAATAGATAATGTACGTATATTATTATATTGTACGTAAATAAAGTAACATGTTTTTTTTTAACGAGTTTTCAAATATTACAAAAAGGAAAAAAAAATAATGATGAGTACATTTTCAACAATATTTTAAAACACGAAACCGAATAAAAATCGCTTCGACGTCTTAAAATCGATACGTTAATTTGAAAACGTCAAACGTCACGCCGCACAACGCTTTTAAGCGCTCATTTTTCATTCGCGCGCAAATTCGGCCCTAACGAACGCTTTAACGACCTGCTCCGCGGTGCAAATTAACGCTTCCCGTCGCGCCAAAAACCCCTAAAAGTTGTAATTGTTTGTGGGGGCGTCCTGGCAAAATAGACAGACGCGAAAATAAAATTCTATAAAAAAAATTAAAAAGAAGATAAAAAAATGTGTATGTTGAATAAAAACTCGCCGCGGTCATATCGGGGGGAGGCGAAAAGCCTCGGCTAGGGTATGCTGGAATTACGTCTTTTTTACGACCTCGGGATATATTATTTAAATTAGGCGGGAACTTTTCGGTGCACTTACTGTGTGGGGTTTGACGCGAGCTTTCACCTGATCTTTGCGTATGTATAAGGTGTTAAAAAATGTGTTTGTATATTATTATTTCTTCGTTATTAAATGCTGCATGTTAATACTAAATGCGCGAAAATTAAAAAAAATAGATTTGAGTTCAGGAGCGTTTTCTCTTTGTGCTTGTTGGATATTAACCGGGCTACTTGTTGCTTAACTTTGTTGATAGGTAGGAATTGTATCATTCAATAATTTTGTTGATATTATTATATTATGCAGTTATGGTGTGAATTAGCAAAGCTCACTAATTACTGAAGTTAAGCAACGCTCGGTGTGGTCAAATAATGGGCAAAATAAAAGGAAAAATATTAACGCCTTTGAAAAACAAAATATACTTAAGATTTTTCAACATTTTTATGCCAAGGTAGAACTTCAAATTTTAAACCTTCACAGAAAACAATGAACGTAAAGTTTGTGAAAAAAAAAAAATAAACTTTTGACCTCGAAAAATTTATACCTTTCGTTTTACTGTGCTATTTTATGGGTTTCAGTGTTCATATACGTTTCTCTCAGTCCCAAAGGCGACACATAATCAGCGTCTGGCCAAGCGCAGAAGCCTACTTCTACGTGCTAGAACTATATACTACTCGAGGGAAACCACGCTGATATCATTTTGCAGTTGATAATTTCTGAAATAAATACGATTCATATAACTGATACACTACCACATTTTTCATACCAATTTTTAAAAAATCGAGTTATTTTCAATTTCGTAGATTTTTCATGATCAAAGTAGGAACTTTTCATATGAAAAAGGTATAATATTTATAATCATTTAAAGTAAGTTGGGTTCACCTAAAAATATATTATATATAGTATTCACATTAACATATTTACTATAAAATATGATATTTCAAAATAATTTAAAATTGAATAAATAATAAAAAAATGTGAACTGGCCAAACTTCCCCTTTTACGTACAACATTACCGAGTGCACTTTGCTGTGTTGGAACGAAACCGAAAGTGGTCGCCGAAAAGCGTATGGAAAAAAAATTCAAGAGTCGGCGAGAAACTGTAAAAAAAAATAGAAAGTAGCAAAAGTCGAAAGGGAAATCCGAAAATAGTGAAAAAAAAAACAACACCACACACTAGTGCACATAACAGTCGGAGTCGTCTGAACTTCGCCGTTGTGCAGACGCATAAGTCTCGAGCGGTGAAAGACACGCTTTACATTTTTTACGAGATGTAAATCTCGGTTTACACCGCGGTTGAAGTTTTATGCGAGTTCGATGGAACGATCGGGTTTATAATAAAACGTGTCGAAATATTGTTTTCGGTAGATCTTATCCTTCGACTTTTGTGTTCATTCTAGCTTCTGTATTAACTTTTTATACATAAATAAAAATATTTTGATAAACTTGTTTTGACATTTGATTTTTGAAATATTCACTGCTACTGATTTGCGTTATTTGTAAATGACACCGAACTAAAATATCATATTACAAAATTAAACGAAATAAAAAATAGTATTAGATCAAGTCTAGATATTATATATTTCTATTGAAAAAATTAAATTATTCAAAAATCTATTACTTTATAGAAAATTTGATTGTATGAGAGTATATTTAGATGAGTATATATGTATTTATGCATATATGAATGTGCATATGAATGTAAGTATTCATAATATACCATATCTTTTCGAAAAAGGTGTCAAATCCATAACAAAACCCTTCATAATCCTCCGAAAAAATCTAAGGATTAACAACTTGCCGTGGAGGTGGTGTTGCATTTGCATTTTCATACCGAACGTGGAAAAAGTGTAGGAAAAACGCTTTTCGCAAGACACGAGCATATCCGCCTTTGATGAAAATTGGCTATTCGGAGATGTCAAGAGCACAAAGGAAAATTGCGCCGGGAAAATTAAAATCGGCGCCGCTCAAAGAGCTCGAAAATCTAAAAAAAGTGTAACAAGTAAGGTTTATAAATGTACGGGAAAAAATAGAAATGCGAGTTGTAGTTGTTGGAAAAACTGTGGGTTGGAAAACTCTCTAAGGATTAACTCATTCGTTTTTGTTACGTAAAAACTGTTTATGATAGCGTGAAATGAATTTTAACAATTTTTTTTTAATTTTCAATATATTTATTCGAACGTATCGTGATCGATTGTATGTATTGTTTTTATTTGATTGATGAATAATGCGATTGTAAAAAGCGTCAGTACAAATAATGGAAAATCCATTTCTGTAATTATTTTTTTACAAAACGAAAAAAATAAAATATCAATGTGCACATTTCGACAAACGGATCAATGCACATTGATTGATAAAATTCACAATAATTAAATTATTGATTTGAATCAAATACGTGTACAAATTCAATGACGATCACAAAGATTATTCCGATAACAAACAACACGTCATCTATGCATACGTCTGAAATCAGAAAATGCTCAATCAATTTCTAATTATAAATTATTCCAAGGTAGACGAATCGCAATAACATGAAACACAAACACACACATTCAAAAGCGATAAAAAATCGAAAAACAAAACCCTCAGCTCGGACACGTTCAGTCTTTCATACGTGATCTGAAACCTGAAACTTCCACGTGGTCACGAGACGACTGTACGTGCACTTACCAAACCAAAGTGATTTTTATTTTTCATTCCACGAATACCACAAACGAATCCTGTAACATCCCCGAACAGGAATCGAAGAAATTCCTCATTTCGGAAAATTTCAAAGATGGATTTAACTTAGAATTTTCATATGAATAAGAAAAAATATACAATCTGATTTAATTTACTACACTTCTAACCATCAAATGAGTCACTAATTTTAATTCTATCATACACTTTCCATGATTGTACTATGAAAGGACGTTATAGTGTTTGTTTCCCGTTTTTCGAACTGTCCTCTACCATAAATCACGTCCACCAAGCAATAATGTATGGGAAAATAACGCTTTCGCCATAGCAACACTGCACCGCAGGGACCTCGCTATATTATATGGTGTCCTTCCACCATTAAAACCTCGATATTTATATTTAACACCGCAGTTATTTTACACCCCAGACAAGACGTCCATTTCATAATTTACGGCTCCCCCGAAAAAAAATTAAATACATATATATATATTAAAAATCGAAAACTGGACTGACTCGAAAGGGCCAAGAGCACATGGACCATTGTAAAATTTAGCAGTTTGCGAACACCGTGTACAGGGTAAATAGGTGTCGTCGACCACCCCGACACGTGTAATGGCACCCGCTAAACTTTCCGGTCGGACCGAAGGGGACAACGTATTATAATACGAGTCATACATTCACGTGTTCGAACCCATTTTATGCATCGTGTTGTGTGTTTGAATTATCGTGTATGTACACGTGGGATGTTGGATCGGAACGTGCCATCTTTTGGAATGGTTGAAAATTTTTTGAAGTCGTTTATAATGAGAGTTTGATTGGTTTTTATGTGTTTTTTTTTTAAATATTGTGATTATTTATTTGGCTTCTATTATTTTGATTTGGAATGGATAATAATGTTCTAAATGATTTTTTGAATATGATGAAATTTTTTTGGAGTTATTAAGGATTCAAGTCAGATACGGTATCAGAGAACGGTATTTCAAGTATGGTAAACATACTTGAGTTCTATAGGAATTTAAAGTAAAACAAATCATTTTATAAAAAATCACATATATAGGTGAAGAATTCATTTTTATTAATTTTGTATATATCAAATGAATAATTATTGGGAAAAAAATAGTTTAAAAAACATGATAATCCATTTGAAATAAAAAAAATAACAATAAAATAATATAAGAAATGTGTTAGAGAAAAAAATATTTTAGATAGAAGAGATCGGAATGGTTTTTATCTAATAATATTGATAAATATATCATAAAAATTATCGTTGAAATTTTTGTAGAATTATTCAAATATATATCGTGAATTTGGTGCCATGTTTCGAGTATACACATGTATTGTCATGGGCAAATGTGGTCGTGTTGTGGTTGTTCCCGAATTTTCCGGGAAAAACTCGTAGGGTGCATTGTACGAAAAATTTGCGTACGAGAAAAACACGTGTTTTACAGCTGTCGCAGGAAAAATGTCACAGATGAGGATTTATATTCCGATTGTGTACATATAATATTTAATTTTTACATTATAATTTAAAAGCCTACATAATATTTGAAATTATAATATCAGATAAACGGCATTCGATTTCATTCATATCTATATGACTCACCATTTAACTTCAGCGATCATTACGAACATACAAAAAGATAATTTAACTTAATAAAAACTGCAACCTTAAATGACTCAAACCCACACAAAAAAACCTCAAAATTAATTCCACACAGCAAATTTCAATTTTTCCAACACACAAAGCACCAAAATCGCACACCCTTTCATACTAAACTTCGGACGACCGAAAGGGAAAGAGGCTCCATTATTTCGCGCGCCTCGGATTATTTATCGTCGAAAAATTAAACCCGACCGGTCATTATATCAGAGGAGGGCCCCGGGAGTAAAAAGCGCGCGTATTTCGAACGTGTGCGCTTTTTTTTTTCGGCGATCCGAAAGTGGTCGGAAGTGCATGTGTCGCCCATTGTGCGGGTGCAAATACGCAGCGCGGTTTCGGCTTTTGTGTCCGAAGCACGAAAGCGTGGAATTTTCGGGACAATGGTCGCCGAAGGGTCAGAAAGCGCGTAAATTATCCGTGGGTTGTTAAAATATTAGGGTTCGGGGTTGTGGCGGTATTGACCTGTGAGATGATCGATGGATTGCGTTTGTGAAAGTGCGAATTTCTTCGGGAAATCGGCGAACATGCTGGACGTAATTACGGAATGTGATTTTGGACCTGAATATGATTCAATGGTGGAAATTTTCGATTGTTAACCTTTCCCTTACGGTGCTAAAACAAAACGCGCGTGTTCCGGTGCTGTGTAGTCACTACACATTAAAAAATTAGCGATTTAAAATAGGAAAAATAAAAACATTCATAGATGATCCTCTTAATTAATTATAATTGAAGTAAAAAATTATAATAATTGTGTTTTATTTGCTGAAATCATTAAAAAAACTATCTGGCAACGCTCACGAAATGGACATAAATCCGATCCATTTGGAAGCCCGAGGGCCACTGCACTGCAGTAGACGGGAATGCCCCCCACTCACGACTGAGAACGTTGAGCTACTCGCACTTCCACACTGAAGTATGCAAAAGTGAGATGCGAATATGTATAATACGTACATTAAGTTCGACGCTGTTATTTACACGAATTTGTTCACAAAATAGCTTAGATGCCCTCGATAAATTCTGATTATTATTAATATTATTTTTTAAATCAATGCATAAATATGTTATAGAGGAATACCTAAAATCTTAACCGTGTATTTATTATATTTATAGAGATATTGATGGTTTTAGAGCAATGTGCAGAAGATATACATCACCGGTAAGGAAAGGTTAAAAAAATAGAAGATTTGTCATTTAATATTATTCAAGTTTCTAGTGATAAAGAATTAAATATAATTAATCGAATTATATATAGAAACTATCTAACGAAAGATTTATTCGGATGCAAATTCTTTAAGAGTTGCATTTTATAATTTTTAATAGTATGAAAAAAACACGATGATAAATGATACGTAAATTGCAAATCCAGGATTCGAAAATCGGGGTTCAATTATGTATATTAATATTCAATCGAGTAATTTTTAGATTAGTTCAGGGATGAGTAATCTAATGATGATAGGGTAATCTAATTGTAGGAATATCTGGATCCTAAAATTATAAATTCGGAGATTTAAGCATCTTTTTTTCATCTTGAATTTTAATCTTAATATTGTAATTGTTAATTGCAATGATAATTATTAAAATAAATATGGGATTTTAATGTTTTTAAATTTTTAAGTTAAGAATTTAAGAGAGTTATTTAAATTTGCTACTATTTTTTGAAACAAATAAATTTAAATATGGAAAATGTTGCAAAATTTCGAAATGTTTGATTCATAAAGATATTTATTTACAATTAGTTTGATTTCATTAAATAATTTTAATAATTGAAAATTTTCTTATGATAAAATTTGAAAATGAAATCTTGAAAATAAAGCTTTGAACTGAGAATAGCACCTAACAAAATCAAAAGAAAACATTTGCTTTTCAGCAAAAAATTCTAAAAGGCATTTGAAAGTTAATATTAACACATTAGTGCGAAGCTCGTAAACTTTTAATACACCTTCGATATAAGAAAAAATACTTTCATCGCAGAATCAACATTCGCAACGACTAGTGTTTATCTTTGAAAGCTTCGAAACTTTCAAACACACACTTTTCTAACTCAAATAATCTGAGTCGAAACGTCTCAGTTGGCGATAAATCCCAAACATTTTTCGCCGCGAAAACAAAATTTTACAGATCGTTCGCGAAATTTTGACCCGACCTCACCATCAAGGTGAACGTGGACAAGCTATTATAAATATTTTCGAAACGAAACGTGACGTATTGAGAAAAAAAAGTGTTTAACAAAGGTGTGAACAAACTGGGGTTGTTGTGACACGTATTATGTACAATATAAGGCTTCGGCGACAAGCACGGCTCGTTAACTTCGATGGTAATTCGAAACCAGTACAATAAATAAAAAATACGATATGGACTTATTCGTATGTTTAGATGTATATAAAATGTAAAAATGAGATATCGTCAAAGGATTTTTTTTCTTAAAGAAGATAAAAAGGGGAAGATCTTTATATTGGTTGTATACGATAATGATAAAGTAGGAAAAGTTTGGGTAATTCCGTAATAGTTCGAATAAAGTTGATTTTTTTTAAATACCAATATATGATATTTTCAAGAGCTATATCTACTAAAAACTCGCCAGAAAATTCAAGAACTTATTTTGATATAATAGTTTTTGATTTTTTCGTCTTGTGAGGAAAACGCACAATTCAGGAAATTAAAACAAGGCTCTTGATCTGTATAAAAAATATGTTTATTATCAAAAGATAGAATACAGTTATATGTATTCATATTGTGCCATAAAATTCTAAACTTTTAACTTTACTATGATATATCAAAAGTGTTATTCGGTGTGACGAACAAAATATGATTGAATTTATTTGAAATTAAAATAAAATAATTCACTTAAAATTTTCGACAGCCAAATTAATTGAAATAATCGTCAAAAAAATAAAAAAACAACAAAAATATATTTCTTTGACGATACAAATACATAGTTCTATCGGAGAAAAATTGTAAAATTTTTGGGCGTGCAACAACATTTTTTATATAAAGTGTGGCTGCATTTTTTCCTATTTTGAACATCGAGAAATCCGCCGTTTTCACGCATTAACTCTTGGATCACCATATTTTTTATATAATAGTAAACCTTTCATCAATTATTTTACATCAAAACACAAAATAATGACAGCGAACACTCGACTATCACCGAATTACCCGAGTTTCTCCTATCACTAAAAATACCTATCGAATCCATCAATAAAATCTATCGACCAACACGACAAAAATCCTCTAAAACAATATCGGATGCACTTTTCAATTTGGACACACCACAAACCCTCCATCATCAAACGAACTTCCAAATCGCATCCAACATTATGACATTATCGCCGACAGTGCGGTCGCCGCCTTTGACATGATTTTGACAACACAAATCACAACACACACACACACACACACACAGATACACACACACACATATACACATACACACATACACACACATATATACAAACATAGCCATCAACCAGGCCGGTTAATCGTCTAGTAATCCCCACCGACTGACACGTACGACGACACAGCGTTGATATGCAAAGTCTGGGCCGGAGTGGGCGGCATTGGGCGGAAAGTGGGTGGAAAGTGGGCGGAAAGTGGGCGGGGAAGCAATCGCGAAATTTAATTAGCACCCGGGTCCGAGTGCGTTCGCGATTGTGTTTGCAGACGTGCAAGTTATGTGCATGGTGTGGTGTTATAGTCTGCCGGAGAATTTGCCCGTGCGCATTGTTGCAGCGGCTCTGGGACGGTGTGTATCTTTGGGTTTGGGTGGATGTCTTGTCGGTTCGGGATCGGGCGGTGGGCGGGTGTTTTGGATATTTTTTGTCGTTCGAAATGTGAGGTTTGAGGGTCGGTGGGGATTAGAGCTCGAAATGTTGACGGTTTGGTCAGGTCGTATTGAGGGGCGATGCGGAGATGGTTTGATATGAACGACGACGAAGATGGAATTTGGCCGTCATCATAATATAATATAATGTACGGAGATTCGAGATGAGTTTTCATGGTGAGTATAGAGTTGTGTGTATTGAAAAAAATTAAGCGAAATTTGACATTTGTATCAAAATGATTTTCAAACAAATGTCAAATTTAACTAGCGAGTATTAAAAAAAAATTGAAACTTCATCAAAAAAACTATCATTTCATTTCGATCTTTAATCTCAATCTATCTATCACACAAGCATAGAAACAATCAAAACACAATCATCACAATATATTTATTTAAAAAAAATTGCAATCCAAACCTTCACAGCAACTTCGCACACATCCCCAAGCACAGTTAACTCTCGATTAATTTTCGCACCGGAACCGCCAACGCCGGTCTGCGGTTCAAATTTTTAGACAAACACACATACATACACACAATAAAATTCACACACACACACACACACATACACACTCACAATTAAACACACACCCACCGAGTGGAATTGCCATAGAACAGGTGCACCGACCAGATAATGAAAGCGTCTCGCGTCCAACCCTTGGGGACCATCAAACGGCGTTTCCGTCGTAAAAAGTTTTCCCGCCACCACTTAACCCCGAAGACGATTTGACCGTAAAGTCCCTTTGAGGATCCGCAAATTCCACGTTTTTATGATACTAGGTGCGAGTCCTTAAACGCCGGGCCGAATGGATGTTTTGAACGAATCTGACACTTTGTATGGATGGCGGTTTTCGTACGTGAATATTTTTGGGTGTGGATGGATTTTTTTTTGTTGATGCATAAGTTTGGGGATTGGTGAAAGTTTGGTTTTAGTGGTGGATCTTAATTGTTGTATTGGAGTGGTGAATTGATTTTTTAGGGGAGTTATGAATTTAGGATTGTTTGTTATAGTTTTTACACTTTAAATTAAACTATAGAAAAGTATTATATAGGGTGTACCAATATGTTACGCAGAATTTATATTTGCCGCCATTTGTACAGTAAATTTCTAGCATCACTGAAAAAAAAAACAATTGGACAGCTGAGAGTATAGGGTTAGTAAAAATGGAATGCTACATGATACAAAAACGTGTTTTCATTATTGAACAATTTCTCAAAAATAATGAAAGTTTGGCGGCCGCCTTTCGAAAATTTCGTACAAAA
>JAOXNN020000009.1:397665-418329 GCA_028571205.2 Hydropsyche betteni
CATATTTTCTTGGTGGGTAATTTGAATGTCGAAGTGGGTAACACAATTACCCGCGGGTAGTAGTTTGCCGACCACTGTCCTATATAATAAACGGGCATCGACTTTTCGCAACGGAACGGTTATAAAATATTTTTGCTTAAATTTAATTTTTTTTATATATATAATTACGTAATTCACAGCCAATGTTAATAAAATTGGACCTATATATAATATTAGTTAATCATAATTGAAAAAAAAAATCAATTTAACTTTGAACAAATCGCACACAGATTTCCTATTTCCCTTTAAAGAAAGCACATAACTAAAACACAAAAAAACCCAACGGAAGACCCGAACATCGAACTTGTACACACACACGTAACAGAAGGGGGTTGGGAAAGTTTGCGGCGCACTTAAAAGTATTTTTATAAATCACATAACGCGCTCCTGCGGGAGTCGTCATAGTAAGTGAAAAATATGATCCGCGCCCAGCGGCGCCCGGGCAATATCCCACACCGTCACCACCCCTTTCCATCTTGGCCTTCCCGGTGCTTCGTCTTGGGCTCGTATATATGTCCGTGTAATACAATATGTATGGGCTGGTCCTCGGATGGCAGCGGGTCGGAGAAAAACCGCCGCGAGGACACCGTTCGTCGGCTTTATTGTGGGAGAAAGTGGGCGATTTTTCATCGGGACGAAGCTGCTTTTGATTGATCGGGACGCGCTCGAGCTTTGGAAATTATTGTCGTGTGTTTCAGTTGATGGGGGTAGTGCGCGTTGCGAGGCTTTTCCGATGGGAAATTGTTGAGGTGAGTTCGTTTGTCGATCGCGTCGCTTTTCGCTAGACCTTGGTGATCAATGGAGATGCGTTGGAGGTTTGGAGGTTTTCGGAAATTATTGTTGTGTTGATCGTCGAGGTGTTGCAGTCGATGGAAATGCGCGTTATAAGGTTTTTTTGACTAGAAATTTTTGAGGTGAGTTCGTTTGTCGATCGCGTCGCTTTTCGCTTGACCTTGATGATAAATAAAGATGCGTTGGAAGTTTGTCGGTTTTCGGAAGTTATTGTTGTGTTGATTGTCGAGGTGTTGCAGTCAATGGAAATGCGTGTTATAAGGCTTTTTTGACGGGAAATTCTTGAGGTGAATTCGTTTGTGGATCGCGTCGCTTTTCACTTGACCTCGATGATTAATGGAGATACGTTGGAGGTTTGTCGGTTTTTAGTAAATTATTGTTGTGTTGATTGTCGAGGTGTTGCTGTTGATGGGAATGCTTGTTGAAAGATTTTTTCGAACGAGAACGGAACTTGATCGGTGAGTTGATTGTATAAACATTGAACTAGAGATATGACTGAAAATACTATTTAATTATAATTATATTATAATTTCATATAAAAATAAATATTTTTTTTTTCTTTTGACCGTAAGAAAGTGAACAATTCATTTTCAAGGTGCTCTCGAGTCTTGCCAAGATCCTTTATAGGGTGGCAACACGATCCAAAAATTGAATTAAACTTTATACTCGCACCAATATACTTATATGTTTTTCAAAAAAAAAAAATGCAATACTTGAAAACCCAATTTTTTTCACACTATTTTCCCCCACACGAAAATGTCGCGGCGGAGTAACGCCGAATGTAAAATCCTCATTGTTACGCACGGCTTCAAAAACACAATGGCGACATAAAAACGTGCATTTTAAAAGCTCGCCCTAGCACGGCGTTATGCAATATTTAGTACCCGGGTAGTTCGCGAGCCCTGAGCCACATAAGATAAAATAAGTCGGGGCCGTGTATGGCCGTATATTATTTTAATACATCGCGTTATCCCGGGGCGGGTTCGTTGCATTCGTGAGCAAAAACACTGCACCGGAATTGCATCCTGAAGAAGATTATTTGTCAGGAGACAGGAGACGAACGGCTTCCTTCCTGCATCTGGACGCGCATCTTCGAAATGGCCTTAATCACCGTTGCACGTACGAGGGCTTATAAGTCACTGTCGACTGGTGCTTAAAGGGTTTTAAAAAATTACCTCTAGTATGTCTCAGTACGAAAAATGGATAGCGGATTTCATATTCATCGAATACATTTTTGTGAAATCAAAATATGAAAAATACGAGTGTCGTTTCATATCCATCCGCCTGATATACATATAGTATTTTTTTTACTGGAAGCTCGTAAACATTTCGAAATACGCGAACTTATCCATCTGCCAGTGTGTTGTATTATTTTATGTTGTAGCCAAATTACATGCATCGAATGTACTGAATATGAATCCGTACATAAAACACGTACAGTAAAACCTCAAAATAATATTTTAAATAGTAGATTTTGCGATTTTTTTACACAAAATACATCCAAAAATAAACGAGTATGAAACAAACTTATACTGGCAAACTCAATCCTGTGGTTTATCAAATTAAAACCTGACAGAAATTTTATTTTGAAAATTTGGGACTAAAAACCTTCTTACAGATGGTGTTAAAAATCATGACTTCATCAATTATTATCTTGAGAATCGATGAATACTCTACTGTAGAGATTATCTTCAAAAATTTGACAGATTTCAAATAACTGAAAATAAAAAGATTGTAAATACGCTTAAAAAGTACGTAAAATTTGTGCGTATAACATTTAAACAATTTATATTAACTTCTAATATATACATAATTTTCATATAATTTATTTTCTTGTCTCGATTATTCATATTTTCCGCTATCTGGACCATCTCAATTCCCGTTCAGTCCGGACAAACAACTCGTCAACAGTTCTACTGCATTACATTTACCAAAATGGACCGCGGGACGCTTTCATTAACAGAAAACCCATTGATACCCGCCGTCTTCCCGGGCAAAATCCGACGCATAATACTTCCATCATAACACTATTGTGCACTTTTGTATACATTACCTTCGTCGTTCGCATGCACTGGCATTTGTTTGGATAAAATGCATCTGCACTCCGCGTTCGGCACGGCTCGTTTGCGGACAGAGTGCACCCTTATTGTTTTGCGTCGTTGCTCATGCACAAGTTGCAATATTAACTTGTCGTTCTTGTGTTTGCTGCCATGCATTTGTCGTGAGGACGTTGTTGTGTCTTGGCTTTTTCGTTCGCTTATGAATGTTAGCGATGTGTGTTTGCCGTTTCTTGGCAGGTTCGGAAATGAGGTGTGCCTGGGATGGGGTACATCTCGGTTTTGTGTGGTGACGGTGAGTTGCTTTGTTGCGAAAAAAATCGGTTGATTTAAATATTTGTTTTTATGTATGAATAGGAATAGGAAATTGAATGAGAATAGAAATGGGGCTAGTGAAAAATAATTAGAATGGTAGAAAGTTGTTAAATACATGGGAGATAGATTACAAATGAAAATAGGAAGACTGAATGGACGGTGGACAAATGAAATCGAATATAAAACCGATACTACTTTTATGTGAGTTTTTTTACATAGTTTGACAAAAAGAAACGATTATTATTTTTTACTTTGACACATTTCGAAATCTAAAAATATATAATATGTATACCACAATGGTAAGATTCGAACCTGGTCAGTATACAATTTTAGTTTTTAAATTAAATTAACGGTATTTTTTAGATTATTTCATATGGAGAAATTTAACTTCATTACACATATTTTTATGTAGTATGTATGGATGGAAGTTCCATTCGTATACACCGATGGAACCCATATCCAATTTTTATATGTTCACTATATACTATTTTATGCGGTAGTTTCAGGAATGTATTTCCCGTGTAAAAAGAAACTTGGGTGTATATGTGAATTACACCAGTCGAATGGATATTATTAAAGTAATGGATATTGAATAAGTACATATTATAAAAAAAAATTAAATACATCATTCCTCTTTTTATACGGGAAAAAGTTCCAGAGAATACTTTATAAAAAAAAATTTATAGTGATCATATAATATTCGAGAAAGGTTCCATCCAAATATTCTTAATAAAAAATGTGATAATTTTAAATCATAAAAAAATCAAAATTTTTTATTTCAAAACTATCCCCTATCCCCTATATATAATAGCGGATTTCTGTCTGTCTGTCTGTCACGATGACGCTCGCGACTTTAAAACGACGCGTCGATACGATTATTTTTTTGCGGCTATAAAATTTTTCTTCATGCGTATACAGTCTTTATGCGTATACACATAACGTCTATAATATCATGCTATGAAAGCGTCTCTATTGAATAATGAAATACGTCAATTATTACGCAGTGGAAAAAATATTTGAATCCCCTATATACATGTATATAATCACAGATGACAGATGTCTGTGTCAATAACAAATGACTTGGTTTTATTTATTAAATATAATATTAAATATATTCAAATCGAGTACGGGCATCGGGTAGCCTATATGTCACAAACAAATAACAAATAACCTATTTTGATTTTTTTAATTAAATATTAAATATTCAAATCGGGTACGGGCATCGACTTTAAAATAAACACGTACACATCCCGATGTTATTAAAATCGAGTCTATATACTATTTTTTATAAAATAACAAATAAATAAAATTTAAAAGACCGACCTGATCCTGGGGCTCCATCGCGAACTTCTGCGAGACAAAAGCTCCGCCATGATGATGTCCTTGCGCCTCAACACCACGAACGTCTACAAGGAGGGCAAGGACGACGACGGCCACCATCCCGGCCATCATCGAGCTTCCGGGCATCCGCAGAAGCAGGAACATTGAGACTTTTTTCCTACGCAAGTACGGAAAGTGGGCCGTCGAGCTTTCCGCGCGGAGCTTTTCCGGCGCCCGCCGCCCTTCCGCTTCCGGTTTCGCTTTTCGGGTCATCGCAGCAGATTTGCTTCCGCTGGCTTCTGATTTGTGTCATCGACTGTTGACCGTCGACGAAGACGTCATCGCTTCGTCGTGAAGACGTTGAGTTGTTGGCTTTCGGTTCTGTTGGGTTTCGGGTGGTGCTTTTTGATGGCGTCGGATCTGTCGAAGAAAAAAATTGATTCAATATTTGAATATTTAATTTAAATTTAAATTTTTAAATTTTTTATATTTATTTATATGATTTCAATAATCTTTGTTTTACAATTGAATTTGATATAATTAGAAATTTTTTTAAAAATAATTTTGTTTGTATCCTGTATGTATGAATTAACAATCAATAGAGTATACACGTAGGAATTTTTCAAATATAATAAATAGCATCAATATCAAATGAGCGCAATAAGGATTACCATTAAAAATATATTATATTAAGTATCAATTAATATCAAATTATATAATAAAATTTTATAATCTTAATTCGAATATGAATCAGTTGATTATAAACCAGCAGTCGTCACGCTTTACTTTTACCGTTTTATAATCGCTGCTTTCGTGCGCCATCTCAGAATTAATATTTATTAGATACCCATAAAAAAAGGAAATAACATTAAACCGAGCGAGAAATAGGACCTTGGAAGAGCTATTCTAGATAATCTAGAAAGTTTTAAAAAAAGAAAAAAACAGTTATCTCGAATTATCGCGACTATTTGCGTTGAACAATAAAAAAATTAATCGCGGTCGTATACCTCAAAATTGTACTGATAACGAAATTGAATACATTTCGCATTGAATTATAGCCCTATCAAAAGTTTTATCGGACAATAAACACCGTTTAATACGAGTCTGGTCGAAAACGATGACCTTATATTATATACAAAAAAAAACGAAACAACAATAGGCGTAACCGAATCAAAATATTTTTTGAATCCAATAAAAATTTTATACATTTCCTCCGATGATTCATATCGGTTCGATATGAATCGCGAAGGTTGCGCAAAGTGTGATGTACACACGAGAATTCACAATGAATTATTTGCTTAAAAAAAGATAATAATTAGGGTTGACGACCGCCGAGGCGGATTTCGGTCGTAAAACCGTGCATATACGAAATGGAAGAAAAAACAACGTTAATATCGATATAATGACACATAAAACGTCCGACTCGTATGTTTGTACAAACAATTTTCTATTAAGAGCCAGACTACTGAATTCTACATGTGACGCAACTGCTCGGTAAATAGTTTCATAGGAAACATAAAAAACTCAATTACCATCAATTGAATTTTTTCCTGATACCTAAATTACTGTGTTTCACATTCCACGGAGTTCGCCGGGACCGAACGTTGTTTAATACAATACATAATTTATTACACATTTTTTTCGGGTACATGTCATTTCGACAACGTAAAATCGAACGTAACGAGAATGTTTACGTATATGATCGATTAACGGTGCTAGTGTAGTACACGTTTTGTTACAAATATATTCGATTATTCTACGAGTTTTCGCGCAAATGATTGATCGACATTATTACCTTGTATTATATAAAAATAGCTTCAATAAAAATGAATTTGAGCATCCAATTTGTGCTGGAAGGTGTGAAAACCGAGTCGATGTGTGAAATATCATTATCGCTTATATTATATTTGTGAATGTTTTATCAATTCTGTCATTGTGTCTATTTTCATTATTTATTGTGAAATCGTTAACGATCCTACTAAGTATGTAAACTTTTTAAAGTTATATAAATTGAGATATATCTTTAACTATTCGTGTTTCATTTTCATGGAAAGAATAATAATTGAAAATTTATTTATTTTATACGTTCATTGTCCGATAAAATCTCAATTTACCAAATTTATACACCGCATTAAGACATCCATCTTCCAAATCGTATCGGACACGAGTTCAACATAGAAATACGTCATTTTCACAACGTGTAGGTACTATTTTCCCCCCGTTTGTGGGTCGCATATGTTTTTCGTATCCCATCCCCATTCATACGTGTTTTCTTTATCAATTTTCCGAGCACATAGCGACAATACCGTCTTTTTCCCCCGTTCACCTATCGCGCCGCAGAGTATTTTTCCAAATGGGATTTACTCGTCGGCCGCGAAATAGAAAAGGCTTTGCAAAGGTCTCTCTTTCTGCGGCCGCTTTTCCGACTTTCCAGATACGATCTTTTCGTCTTTTTTGCACAAAGGTACATATGAAATACGCTTCGGTTTTCGTATGGTAAAAAATATGCATAATCATATCGC
This sequence comes from Hydropsyche betteni, assembly GCA_028571205.2. NCBI lineage: Eukaryota > Metazoa > Arthropoda > Insecta > Trichoptera > Hydropsychidae > Hydropsyche > Hydropsyche betteni. The sequence goes on from JAOXNN020000009.1 coordinate 404,711, forward strand.
GGCTCGATTTCTAAGACTGACATATCCATTCACGTCGCGACTGAAGGGGGATTTCCGTATGTGACCCCATGTATTTAGTATGCCATGCTGAGACTTTAATCCGAACGTTCTGGTTTCTTTGTGTTGACAGAAATGTTTCATTTAGCGTATGGAAAATTTTAAATATTGTGTGACCTCAATTTGTCGTCGGAATATTAACAAAAGTTTAGTGCAAAATATTATTTTTAGGGGATTTAATATAAATATTAGTATCAAAATAATATAATGTAACATTTTTGACCTTCAATAACTTTAGTAAATAATGATATGAATTTTCTTTACAATCATAAAATTTTCGACACCAACAAAGTGATCTGATCTGATTTTTTTTATTCAAATTCTAAATTATTTTAATGCACTGCATATTTTTTTAAATTTACTATGATGCATTTCATACTCTTTTCACATACAAATTTTTTAAAAATATTATATAATAAGATATAATATATAGTAAAAAGGTGTATAAATTTATTCACAATAAAAACAATCATCCGAAAAGATACCTACCTACCTATCGAATACTATCGAGGTACGATAAATTATGATAAAAAAGCAAATGATAAACGTTATCGTTTATGATGAAATGGAAGTGTTTCGTCGGTCGTATTTTTTTCGAAAAGTTCGTGCGATAAATTTACATATCATTTTATAATTAGATGATGTTATAATATATTATATTAATTATTTATTGATTTTATTACGCATGAACTTTTCCATTTTTTTCTCATATTTTACCAATGTATATATTTTTAAATCGAACATATATTTTTTTATAAGGATGAGTTTAAATAAACTCAAATGAAAAAAATATTGTTTTTTATTGTTTATCAGTGGACAGGTCAAAACGGAACATATAGTCACCATACCTTAAAATTTAATCCAAATGTAAATAAAACAGATTGAAACCATTTTTTGTGCACCTTTGTCCTTTCATTGGCTCAAATAATTAGAGCTATACCGTATTCATGCATTGTACGTATAATATATTTTTTTCATCGTGACTAGATATACAGGCGCGTGGGAGTATGTTAATTTTGTCTGTTGAACGTATAATAAATGGCCATGGCCCGTGTGCACTGTCAGAGAAGAAACGAACCTAATCATTCAAAAGGCGTTTGTATAATTTGAGTGACATTCGCGTTTAAAATTCGTAGCGTCACCATATAAAGACAGAGTACCACTTTTGGTAAGAGTTGCACATTATCATCGTACAATTAACCCTTACGGCTTGTCCACGATTTTTTATTTTGTACATGAATACGTGAATCAATACCATCAAAAAACTGAGTATTGAATAATTTCATTTGATCGATTTTGGATAGTAGAAATCAAATCGAAGTATTCATTTCGAATATATATAACAAAATTTATAATTTCAATTTCTGTTATAACACATATTAATAACGTTCCTAGAAACTAAGAGTCAATTCACAAATATTATTGACGAATTTGTATAAATTTGAAAATAAAATTTCCGACCAGTTTCAAATAAAAGCAAAGTCATGTAATTTCTAGATAAAACTATAAATTTTCCATACAGAGCAATATAAAAAGAATCGCCATATATCGCATTCAAACTAAAACAATGACAATAAATAAATAACACTTTTATGTACAATAAAAAAGTGGAACGTGTCGCCCGGTTGGTTCTTCGGATAAAAAATTCCATGCAAAAGCCAAACGCGACGATTTTAAGTGAGTGTTTAAACATGTAATGTACTTATTTTTTTTCTAGCACATCGTGTGTATTTGAGAACCACTGTCGAGTGACAAGACGAAGCGAGGCAATAAATTATGCAAGTGAATTTTCAATAGACGCTCCGGTACAAAAGCACAAAACACGCATCGATCGCGCGTGGGCGCATTCGATAAAAATGAAATAACTCGATTTTTTTATACGGCGCACTTTATATTATTTACGGCTGTCCGTTTCTAGAAGTTTTTCGGATGTTGAGATGACCAGACGATCAAAATATTCTGATAAAATATTGAAAAGAATTGATAAATTCACAGCAGATTGTGATCGTGCCAAAGCGAATGTTGGTCTTTTTTGATCACTCAGTTCATTAATATTGAGTAAGTTCTTTTTTGCTTGTTTTTCTTTTCAATACAGAAAGAGTATGCATACATAATTACATTTTCTGTTTTTTTATGTATCGCAAATCCTGTTTTCAAAGTAAAATTGCTATGAATTTAATACGAATCGCTTTTCAGAGAACGCTTCAATACCCATCTGAACGATTAATGATATAAAAGCATAAACGAATAATATTTTTAAACATTAAATTAGCTTTTTTGCTTTAAAAGGATGCCTTTTGAATGAATTTTATTCAATTATTCGATTACATAGAAAAACAAATGCGTTATTTTGATATAATAGTATTTTTAACCAAATGAACTTGGAAGCGGAAATTTAAATAAAAAATGCATTGTATTGATTAAATATAATGCAATAGAAATTTTGTTTTTTCTTTCGTTAATACGACACATTCATGTGCAAATTTATATTTTTGAATATACCGGTATCACTCATTATCAAAATCAAGCGATATATAGGTGGAAATCGTTTAACTCGAAAACACTTAAATCGGTGTACAAGAAATAATACTGCGATCTGTATATAATATACTATGACGTTTGATATGAAATTCTATTACTACGACAAAAGATAAATAAAACATGATAGTTTGAAGAAAAGTTTTTAGTATTCAAATCGAGATACATTTTTCTTTTATTTACAAAAAAAATTCTATATCGAAAAGACCTTAACCCCCCCCCAACGAACGCTACCCAATCCCCAAATATGACAATGTCGACAATATCGCACGCAAACCGACATGAATAATTTTCATTTAAAAACCCAACAGCGATAAAAACGTCATATAAGTCGCAAAATAACCCCATCAAACGACTCAACACTAACCCGAGCATGCACCGTATCCCATTTATACGAAAAACCTGCCCCGAGCACACAGTCCCGGTGCATATTTAATGGGACAGGACCCGACGTGTGGGCCCCCGACAGGGGCTGCGCCCCCCAGGGGAGGCTCCGCCCCTCGCCAGCACGTAGATTCATTATGACTGCAGAAATATTGATATTACCGAAGACCGGGTCGATTTTCTCGCGACTCCTCCGCCGCCCTTACATATTCAACGGTCGTTTTCAGCGGCGCTGAAGCAGTCGGTGGCGGTTTTCAGACGCCGCTGTTGCCGACACATCCGCAACGTAAATCATAAAGTGGAAAAAAATACGTGTGGTAGTGGAAAAAGGCGGGGGGTGTTGTGTAAGGGGTTGTTTTCGGGGTCAGGGGTCGGTTTGAATGTTTCTGGATTTGGGTTTTTAAATGTTTTTTGATGAGATTCGACTGTGCATTGGAAAAGTATACGATGTGCATTATTTTTGATAAATTAAAAAATGCGGTATTGAGCATCATTTTATTTGTGAATGAAAAAGAATTGTGTATTATAAAATGAGCCTTATATGAAATGAACAATAGAAAAAAAAATAGATTGTTTATTGAAATGATCGAGATGGGGTAGTAAAGTATTCATCTATACAACTATCAACCGTTAAAGTTTCTTTTTGTCAAAATTTTAATATCGTTTAATTTGAATCATATTTTGATTCTATTATGAAAGATATGAATGATGGTCGTGCTGTTTGTATATTTCGTCCTATTCGCATTTGCCAATCCTTTATTTATGTAATATTCATTCTAATGGACGTTTTATTTGTTTTAAGGCACATATATTTTCCAATGATCAACATATTTTTCAAATTCAGACATTTCAGTGCTTATACAAAATGCATACATTATTTTTTCAATGCCCACTAATTTCATTTAATGCCCAGGTTATATTTACATTTATTGAACATAATTCACATTTAAATTGTTCCCAATATTTTTTATGTGTTAACATCAAAAGATTAATAGGACTTTGAGTGATAACTTAAGACGTAATTTTTATGATACGTGAATTATTTACGGTAGGATGATTAAATTCGTGGATCGATATTTGAATTCGAAGACGGAAATATCTTGTTTTAGTGTCAGAAACTTTTGACAGATTAGAATGTCGTTTCGATCGTATTATTAAACTGTTCGAGCGGATATCGATCCGATTTTCCGAAAGTAATAAAAGTATAAAATTTCAGTCGTGAAATGTAGATGAGATCGTAAAATTTGGAATCGTTCTTATAAATTTCGAAATGAAGCGTTTTTATGTATAAGCGTACAATTACGTACGGAAGTCGAATTGTAAGTTACAGATTTCGAAAAGTATCCGATATACGATCTGGAAACTTTCAGTGCACAAACGTGCGGCAATTTTGTATCGTTGCCCGATGTGTTATTCGAATTTCGCACTATAAACACGCTATTTATTATAACTCATAACCATTATACCCTTATAATGCGGCATTTACGAGAAGTCGACACCCACATAACCAGCAATTACATAACATTTGATGTTTGTGAGGAAAAGCCATTCAGATTTACTTTTCTCGGGATGGAAAACCGATTTTTTCCTAACCTAACACGCATCCGCCTAATAAACTTTGAATAATGACCAACCGTAAAACGTCAAACGGAGCAAACTCGCAAAACCTACTTCAAACACACACCGTATTTCCGAACCGGATTATAAAACTGAATATTCTCGATTCGAATATGTAACATTAGAGTTTTATGTATAATATTTTATGGACGGATTTGACGTGTCGATCCAACGACAATCACAATAACACAATGTGCATACATCGACCGTTTTACGACTCACCCACCCAACTCGATATTGATTACACACCATAAAACGCAATCATCGAACAAAGAAGTTAGACAAAAAAAATCACGCTAGTCCACATAATAATTGAAAGGAAGCGTGCGTTTCACCACGTTCCCATTAACATATGGCGAAATCGTCTCTCCGAGACAAATTTGCATTGTAAATAGGGTTTCGGTGTCGAAAGCCTTCGTCAATGGGTACGTTTCGAGATTGTTCTGTGATTGTTCGCCGCGTCGAGCATCAATTTCACAATTGAGCAAATCGCTCATCAATCAAGCGGCGATTATCAGTCGGCTGCTTCCGCTCCGAGAAAGACAAGTTTTGATCGATTCGAATGAAAAGGCCAATTTATGATTGTGTATAAAATCTGGGAACGATCAAGGGTTCATGCGTTGCGATGTATAATAAACTTATTAGGATTTTAGTATCGATCGAGTCAAACAATAAGTGACGAGGTCGTTAGATTGAATAGTTTTAGTTGGTTTTAGATTATTATGAAGGTGTGGTTTTTAGAACTTTGTATCTCAAGAATAACATTTCCATGTTGTTTAATATTATACAGAAAATTTTGAACTTCTAATAGTATATTGGAAAAGTTTAGATTTATAATGAAAGTTTAATAGATTGAATATAACAATGATACGGCAACAGTTATTATTTTATATGAAATTCTATATCAATCCAAGTATTTCAATTTAATAAAAATTTACGTATCTCTTAGGTCAATGAAAAAGTTTCATCGTATTTTTTTTAATCAAAATCAGTAGCAGTAACATTGGCTACCCGATGCCCGTACTCGATTTGAATATTTAATATTTAATTAATAAAACCAGTTCATTTATTGTTGTCACAATTACGACATATAGGCAAAGCCAGAGGCAGTAGGGTTAAACTTCAAATTGTTTTTTTTAACTGATAATTCCTTGAGAGTCATCATTGAATGAGGTCTTTTATAATTTACAAAGTCGAACCTTGCATTTGCAGTTCTCAACGCCTTTTTTTAACCACACTGTGATACTTTGATGTCAGTAATGTAAGTTTTTTTCAGCCTTTTAAATGTATAACGTAAGACACGTCAACTATCATTTTTGATAGATGACGTTCAACGTTTAATTTTTTAACACCATCAACAGAAGACGTTAAATTTCACAAAAAAACGCAAGATTTTTTGCGTCATTCATAAAAAATGCGATTATTCAAACGTGTAATATTGTGTACAAAATCTGTATTAAAAAATAAAGATATAAGATGGATGGTTTTTATTATCTGTGATACGTATCAGATTAATTTATGGAGTGATATTTGGATTGGGAAATTTCGTTATAAAATTCTGGTGATTGAGTCAATAGTTTAATATTATTATCAAAATTATTTTGAACAAAAATACTGACGAAATGCACTAAATATACAATCCACCAATAAAAAATTTAAATGTCATCTTTTATGTATGCACCGACGTGCCGAACGCTGCGATGGGGGAATCGCAAAATTTCAAATCGCCGAAAGCTTTTCGATGTGAGCTTTTTGTACGGCGAATTGAATTAGGCTTAATTCGGACCGCTTAACTGGGATACGATGCAATCCGTGATGAATCGACTCTACAAAACGAAAAAGGGCAAACTCGAATTTTCGCACCGGATTAAGCCGGCTATTGTCGATTGACACCCAACTTACTTCGGGCGAGTACACGAATTTCCAATTTAAACACTCGAATAAATTATTTCGAATATGTCAAATTCTCTAACGTACGATCGTTATTTATAACCAGTGCCTAAATATGCAGAACCGACTGCACTATAAGTAATGGGCTAATCGGCGTTGCAAACAGGAGGCATTCTGAACTAGATAGCCAGACGAGCTATTCCAGGAATTCCATAATGGATCTCCAATGATGCGGCCACTCGGCCGCAAGAATGGCTCACGTACAATTCTGAACCAAAACCTCTCATCCCCTGAAAATTCTCAGACCTGAAACGGGGCTGTGAATTATTATCGGACGCTGTGTTTTCAGGTCGCGTTTATTATGAACCGGAATTGTGTGGTGGATGTCGACAGTTTGTACGTAATTGGATTAACTTTTGTGTATGTTATTATTTTGGATATTTTTGTTGGATACAAATGAGATGTAATCCTTTTGTTTGATGTATGTTGGGGTTCGAATCTTTATGTGTTTTGTTTGGGTTTTGTGAGTTGGTTTTAGCTTTCGTATGTTTCGGTAGAAAACCTCTATTCTTTTGAGTATAATATTAATCAACGTATTTTATCTTCAATCAACCCTGAATTCGTACATTTATCAGAAATCGAAGGTAGACTTTCACACGGGAACAAAAAATCTTCACAACGTCCTGGTCAACCGACTCCCTCGAATCATACTTCAAAAGGTTCGCAGTCGGTAATCTGATTTACAGACAAAGAGCATTTATGTGTTTCAACAACCCGTCCACCATACTTACTTACCTTTCAGCCATGAAACAGAGACGTCTCGTGACCTTCTTAATATAATATAAATTTTATCATTAACATTTGAAGTATAAATTTGATTAATCGGATTATTTTCGGTAGAAATGTGAAGTATGAATGAATGTGTTTTGATTCTAAATAATGGAGTTTTTAAATCAGATTTTGTTTCAGAAATGAAAGTAATAGGATTTATTATATATAAGAAGGGGAAAGAATGGTTGCTTATTATAAAATGAATGGTAAAATTTTTGTAACGTATGATCTGGATGGTTTCAGTATAAGATGAACGCAAGTATAAACATATAATATTATACAATTGCATATGAGTTTAAATATTAACGGCTTTGGAGCGAATACTTTTTTTGATTTGCTTCGCTCGGGCATCAAAATATTTGCTCCGTTCCACGCATCGACTAAATTTAATTAATGATTAAAATATACAAATAATATAAATATATTATTATGAAGCGAGAGAGGATAGCGATAAGAACAATAAAATCTGATTATAACTAAGAATTAACATTAAAAAATAGATTAATATGAAAATTTAAAAAAAAAAAATTTATTTTATTTTCAAAATCGGAGTAGCAGAGTGCTAAAATTTTTCGTACTCCGACTCCGTTCCTGCTCTGGGAAAAAAGCGTTGCTTCACCTTCTTCGTGCTCCTGTTCCTACTCCACTCCAAAGTCCTAATTTAAATATTAACGTCTCTTAAAAGTTAATCTCTGACGTTTTTCATAATATACTACCATTCACCACTCATATTCCCTATATGTGATCACGGATATCTGTGTGTGTGTGTCCATCTGTTCATCTGTCCGTCTGTCCGTTCGTTCGATGACGCTCGCGACTTTAAAACAACGCGTCGATACGGTTATTTTTTGCATCTATAAAATTATTCTTCATGCGTATATGCTCTTTACGCGTATACACTTAACGTTTATAATATCATGCTTATGAAAGCGTCTATATTGACTTATGCAATACGTCAATTATTACGCAGTGGAAACAATATTTGAATCCCTAACTACTGGCTTTGCCTATATGTCACAAACAAATAACAAATGAACTATTTTGATTTTATTAATTAAATATTAAATATTCAAATCAGGTACACATTTCGGGTTTTCACATTTTATCGTTTTCCGTTCCTTAACAAATCCACAGCCGATGTTATTAACATCGGGCCTATATACTAGTTCATAAAATAACATCACATATCAAAACTAAAAACGCATTCAAACCAAAACACCCAACCTCCAAATATCAAAGACCTCACCGATACACCATCGACCAAAACTCTTCCGACCTTCAATCGAGACCACTCCACCGATTCCTCCGACCATCGAAAACCAAAAAAAATACACAATCCCTCAACAAACAACATACACAAACCATCCACACCCAAACAGGCAACGGATGCATTCCGGCCGGGTGCATTCGGAATCATCGGGCGTGTGCACTCACGCATCTCGGCGTTGTGCAGTTGCACATTCGGATGCAGGTCTCTCTTGTATCCTCTGCTGTTTGTCCGTCTGCCGATTGCATTGTGTTTCTTTTCACGGTTGAATGGAATCAATGCAGATATCGCAAAGGCTTTATCTCTGCGCCGATGCGCGAGGCTGCCTCGCGAAAACGAAGCGTGAGTCGTTAGGGTGGGTTGTTGTGTTTTTATGAATGACTAGTATGTAGGCCCGATGTTAATAACATCGGGATGTGTATGTGTTTATTTTAAAGTCGATGCCCGATTTGAATATTTAATATTTAAATAATAAAATCAAAATGGTTCATTTGTTATTGTCACCATTACTTATACGTACATATAGGAAAAGCCAGTAGTTAGTAGGTAACAAGCATCATATTATAGACGTTAACTGTATACGCGTAAAGATCATATTGGAATCAATAATATAAAAAGTCGTGAGCGTCATTCGAACAGACAAATGAACAGACACACAGAAATCAGTTATTATATATAGGGGATTTTGTGTTAGGATAGTGTTTTGTTTATGTTGAGATTATAGTTTAGATGTGGAGTTTGTTTTGAGATCGTGCTATTTGGTTTGAGCGTCCAAATAAGTAATAGTTCTTGTGATGGAAAATATGTTGTGAAATATCTACTTGTTGATATTAAATTTTGAATCGAAAGAATTTTCAAATTTTTACAAAATCATAAGTAGAAATTTTGAAGCACTGTTTATAATGCCACATAAACTATGTATTAATAAATTTATTAATATTAATTGAACAACATATCCTGTTCTTGATTCATGAATTTTCTACGTATATATCGCTGAGGGCTACAAATAAAAAAGTAGCAATTTTGTTAATCAAATTATCTCCAGGACAATCACTCTTACGAATAAATAGTAAAAAAAAATTTTTAGAAAATTTTCTATGTTACAAATTTGTTTTTTATATATATTTTTGTAAAAGTGAAAGCTAACGAGATATTTACAAAAAAATATTTTCAGTAACCTTTGACCTTAGGCAAAATTTTATACTGACCTCTAATCGACAGTAAGGTTTTACTATTTTGTTAAGAAACGCAATATCAAACTTTTTAACAAAATTTAGTTTTTCACTGATTTGAAATATCCACACATTTATTTTAGATGTTTAAAAATATTAATTAAAATCGATATATTGAAAAAACTCATTAAAATCAGTTTAAAATCGACGTCACTGCACTATGCGCTTCCTAAAAGGGTTTCAATGTACTGTAGACCAAATAAGGCATTACGCAAGGAGACGGGAGCGGTCACATGCTAAATAGGACATCCGATTCCTTTCAGGACCTATCCAGATCGAACTCACCTCGAAAACTCTTTTTGACCCCCCACACCATAATTCAACCCCATAACGCCGAAAAACGCGGAAGAAAAGCTCGTTCCGCTAAGACTTTTCCGGGCCTAAGTCGCGCACAGTTCGGGTAGGTTGTTGTCGTGCGATGTCTTTGTCGGTCCTCGATGGGCTCGGATGTTAATGGTTGCCATGGATGATGTCGAGGGACGTCAGTTACCCCATGGTTCGACGTGACAAATTTGAATAATGGTCCCATAACGCGCGTCGTATGACAGTTATGGCCGTGTGGCGCAGTGATGTAAAACGGGAGTTTTCACTTCGGAAAATTTTCGGAAAATTGTATTCGAGTTGAAATCAGAATCGGTTGTACTAAAAAATCTAATATTTTTCGTTATTATTTTGTGTTATTGAATACGATAATTTAATAAGAATATAATAATAGCACTATTTATTTTTTATATGATGGTACTCAAAATAAATTATTTTATTTTTTTGTTACTAATCACAATTATATAATAGTTTTTTAAGGATTTATTAATATATTTATATTTTCTATACAAAGCCACATGGTCATGAATTTGAATACGTCACCTAATAAATTTTCCAGTATGAATAAAGATTTTTCACTTCAAATTAAATATTTTCCATTTCAAATCTTTATATGTTGGATGCAACGTTTCTAATTAAGTTATAAAGTTGTCATTGATGTAAATATCTGATGAGATTTTACGTTATTAGGATCAATAGTTTTACTGCATGAATATGTACAGGAAATTGCCTGCAGTAGCTGCTAAAGATAACTCTTCTTTGTTTTTTTTTATAACGCATAAATTATTATATTTAAAAAGCGTTACGTAAACATTTAATGTTCTCTTATTCCCATTTTATCTATTTTCCAGTCATTAACATTTACAATAATGATTACATGTAAATATAAAAATAATAAAATTTTATTTAAAAACTATATTAATTTGAAATGGAAAATATTTAATTTGACGTGAAAAACATGCATATAGTACATTTTGAAGTGATATTCATTTTTTGAAAAAAAATCCGAATATCTTACAAATAAATGTCTCCACTTAACACTCAATCTAATAAAAATAAAATAAATAGCAAAAAATGCATCAATCTAGGAGTAATGATGCGATGCACCCGGTCCGTACTGATGCGCATTAAACGGCCATTTAAAATCGCCCGTCCACACATAGTTTATGCAAAGTTATTCCGGCTGCGGGCCCCCCGGGGGCTCAGCCCCCCTCGGACGGGAGCCGAGCCCCAGGTGCCCCCCCAAGATGGACGGCCGCTTTTGAAATTGTCAAAAATTCCCGCCGCCGCGGAAATGGACGGCTAAAAGTCGAGTGTCGGCCGCTCGGACAGGGGCGGGGTGTTTTTTTTTTCTCGTATTTATGTGTGTATGGGTTGCTTTCGAGTGCGAATGCGTTTTATGACCGGTCCATTATGATTATTTTACAATGGATATTTTTTAAAGTGAAAAAATGAGTATTCGGGATATCTCTGCGGATGCTTTCGAGTGGTGGGTTTTTGTGATGGGCTCGTATTTTATGGTGTTAATATTTTTTAGATTTTTTTCAAATGAGGGGATTTTCAGTTATATAGATATAAAATTTAAATTGGAAATATGTATATCTATATTATATAAAGGTAATATCCGCGGTTGCTCGGGTTCCCCATTCCCATTCCCTGTTCCTGATTCCCGTTCCCGGTTCCCGATTCCCGATTCACATTGTGAACACGCGTTCTGCAATTATTTAATTATTTTTTATTTCAAAAACACATTGAAAAAAATTGCCCCTGATTGTATGTAATCTTCACAACAGAACTGTCGGGTGGATTGCGGAATGTACCGTCATTTTTTGTCATCTTTTAGCTTTTCTTTGGAATTTCTCTATTATTTTTCTTCATAAACCACCCTTTAGTTAAAGCGAACAAAAGAAAAAAATAAATACACAAATCGGTCGAGCGGTTTTTGAGTTTTTTCCAGACCAAATACCTGCCACGGTTCATTTTGATATATAATATATAGATTAAAAAGGTGTTTAATAAAACTGCGTTTTTTAATGAAACATCCCATCGAATAATTTGTAAATCGATAGCAAAAATAATATTACAAATATTGATCATTAATTTTTTTTCGTCAAATTGCTTTTTCAAATAAAAAAAAACCATAGTTTATTATGAAGTCAATGACAATTTGACCCAGCATTACAAATAAAAAAAAAAAACATAAATTTCACTTCTGTACTTAAAACTTTTCAAAAAAAAAAACAACCAAAATCACACTTAATTCAGCCCGAAGAAAACCTCATTTAAATACGACCCAATTGCTTGGGCGAAAACGAAAAATAGACCCCGAAAACTTTTCAAAAGCGCTAAATTTCCTCGCGCACCAACCAGCTTTGTCGTCCAGAGACGCACGAGGATAACGTCGTTTAGATTGTTTTAAAATATCATCCTGCGAGGATAATTATCATAATTTGCGGGATCTGGACACTCACCCCATCTGGCCACCCTCCCCTTGCACCTCCGCCGAAGTTTCGAGCGGCGGAACTTTGACAGAAACAAAAGTTGGCCTTCTCTGCGGGGCAAAGTTTCGACCTCGGATGTCGAGTTCGCCCACAAATATTGTATGTGCGCCAAACAACTTTTGGCCGCTTTTGTCCGGATAGTTGTGTGATTTAAAACTGGTGCCCTGTGATATGGTTTGGTGTTGTGATGCCTTTTTAGTGATGAGGAGTGAAGAATTGTTGTTTGATTTGGATGTTGGGATTTGCGTGTGGTGTTGAATGTGATTTTTATGTTCATTATACTCATCGATTAACTCAGGCTTACTAGGGCTTTAGTAAAATGGAGTAGTGGGTTGGTATTTTAGGTCCTTTGGGTCTACTGAAATATTTATATTATAAGTTGGTTCTTTATTGAAGGTAAATTAAAATTGCATATTTTTAACATTACATACTTTTATATTTGTTGGACATCAATAGATCAGGCTAAGTTCACAAGGGTTTTCCGATAAAGTGATAGATAAGCTATTTAGGTCCTTTGGGCTTAATCACATATTAATTATTAATAATATGATCAAAATTAATAGGTTGGACCTTTGTTAAAAAATAACTAAAATAATATTACTCCAACATGATTTTTTTATTGTTAAGCATTAATGGGTCGCACAAGATTAACTAGGGTGTTATAATATAGTTAAGGAAGAACCTTTTAGATTCATTGGTCCTATTCTTATTTTTCTGCCAGAAATTTTTTACCAATTCAAGCTATATTGAAAAGATCTTTGATGACTTCGTAGACTCCAAAAATGCAAAATTTTATAAACACGGAAGATATTCGTTATCAAATCATAAGTAGAAGACTCTTGGTGTAAATTTATTTTTTTATTTTAAAACGACGCGTCGATACGATTATTTTTTTGCGATTATAAAATTATTCTTCATGCGTATATGGTCTTTATGCGTATACACATAACGTCTATAATATCATGCTATGAAAGCCTCTCT
>JAOXNN020000009.1:418429-428529 GCA_028571205.2 Hydropsyche betteni
CAAACAAATAACAAATGAACTATTTTGATTTTATTAATTAAATATTAAATATTCAAATCGGGTACGGGCATTGACTTGAAAATAAACACGTACACATCCCGACGTTATTAACATCGGGCCTATATACTAGTTAAACTATAAACTTAAAAAAAAATACGATGAATCATTAAAACATGGTATAATTCTGAGCTTAGTTAAAATCCGCCTACGGGATTGACACCGTGGACATCCCGTATGGACGAGGGGTAGACCGCAGCCCTAAACCGCCCTCACTAACCGCCCACACTAACCGCCCAACGCGTTTTCAGGGGATCTGCATACAGCCGTCAAGCGCAGGTGTTGACGAATGATTGATTGCACTTTCCCGGCGATACACTGCATCGAAAATGCGTTTTGGATTTTTAGTATTTTTTTTTTCATATTAGTTTTAATCTGTTTTCGATTTGTCATTTTGTTTTGACTTAAAGTAGATTTTGTAAATTTGGAATAATGTTTTGTTAGTCGCTCGAGTCGATTGAATCTCGGTTCGAGGAAAGCTTGCTACCGTGTCACGAGGCTTCACTTTCAGATGCTTGGCATGAAATTTTCGTTGTTTTTCAGCGACGGAGCGTAGTTCATAACTGTGTGACGCGCGTCAGATATTGACCATCTGTTGAGCGCACTCAGAGAAGCACAATCTTTTTTTACGTATTTTTTTTAAAGAAAATATCTATAATGAAAGTTTAATTTAACAATTTTCACAAAAAACTATGAAATTATTACATGTTGTTAAGGTCAAATAATTAAATTAATATTTCAATCTCATTGATCTAAAGATGTGATACAATATTGAAAATTTTTTTTTATAAAGGAATGATTCTATTGAGACGTATAGTAACACATCATTCTATTGCTTGTGTACAGTGAACCCCCCCCCCTATAACGTCAAGATAGATACCACGTTATAGGGGGGGACATTATAGGGGATTAAAGTTTTTCAAAGATTTGAAGGAAATCAGCAAATTAAAGATTTTCGTTTTTATTTTGACATTTTTACACTTGAAATCACAGGAGTGTACGTTACAGGGGGGAGGTTTACTGTTCTATATATAGATTGTATATAATGAAATATATAGGTTTTTTACTCCAAATTAGCACTTTTTCATTTCAAATTAGCAATTTTTCATTTCAAAGTAACAATTTTTCAATTCAAACTTGAATTGAAACGTTGTTAATTTAAAATGAAAAAGTTTTACTTTGAAATGAAAAATTGTTAATTTGAAATGAAAAAGTGTTAATTTGAAATGAAAAAATGCTAATTTAGAGTAAAAAACCTGTATTAATGTTAATTATAACATAATATGAACTTTAAAGGTTCGTGATTGCTGCAAAGAGAAAAAAGCGAGGAAAAGTGCGGTGGATGGGGCGGCTCCGACTCCGGGGGTGAGACAACAACAAGAATGTAGAAAAGGCAACATAAGGCAAACACAAAGAGCGAGACAAAACCAAGCGAACAACAACGCGCCAGAGGAGCACAACCGTCGGGGCGAGGTCAGCGGCGCGTGACTGGGTTCAGCTAATCTTTTCGCGATTTGTTAAACAAGATGTTCCAACTCGAGCCTTCTCTTTTTTCCTCGTTTTGCCGCTTTCTCTTTCGCCCTTTGCGGGATTCGCTCTCTTGCGAAAACATTGGAAAGTTTGCCACCCGTCAACCCCGTCCGCGCTTGATAAAGTGAAAGGCGACCCATTGAAAACGAATTACACACTTGTACTCCGTGCCTCGTGTTGCTTTCGCCGTTGAGTCGTTGCGGTTGTTCAGGCGATTGTTGTTTTAAGTGTCGGTGGAAGTTTGTTGGGATTTTGAGCGATTAATGATTTTAAAACAATTAATTCCAACTAAAGCCAGGCGCCCACTGCGATTTGTAGTCGCGGCGATCATTTAGTCGCGATAATGGAACGGATTGTTTTAGGTTAAAGTGCGCCCATATGGCATATGGGCGCACTTTGGCCCAAAACAACGCGTCCCATTTTCGCGACTAAACGATCGCCGCGACTACAAATCGTAGTGGGCGCCTGGCCTCATACATTTCAAATGGCATGCGGAAATTTAGGTATCGAATAATGCACACGATTATTTATTCGAATTGAAATGAAAATAATCGCTACATGATCAACGATTGACTAATATCAATTAACTCGTACCCGAAAGGCACGTAGTTATATTCGGCGGGACGATTGCATGGATAAAATTAAACTGAGGTTGTATTGCATGTTCATTTATTTAACTTAAAACTTCTCTTTGGTAATGGTGAAGATTTATGACGTGTGTTTTACCGAGGTCTGAACCATGAAGGACCAACGGTCTCGCCTCGTCTGGCAAACTTTTGGTTTTTATGCTGTTGTTATTATACTGGTGGTTGTTATGCTGTTTATATAACGATCAATGATAAAACATTTTTAATGTATTACAGAAATTTTAAAATTTTTCAAGGAAAATAACTCTAGATAAGTTTCACTATTAAAATATTTTATTTATCTCGGACCGTATTCATATTATATAATGATTGCCTTATTAATCGCTTAACTTCGATTGTTTATTAAAACTAAATCATTGACTAAGTAAATGAATAATTTTTCAACAAATTGTTCTGAAATAATTGTTTGAATATGACTTTTTATTATAAAAAGATTCCTTTTTATAAAATAGAAAGAGCACATTTCGTTATGATCCCATATAGGCGAGTCATTAACGTAACCCCGTTGACGCGTCCTCAGGGAAACACTCGTTATGATGAATACATCATTGTGAGCCGTTAATGCATTTTTTAATAGAGAATCTCAACGGATTTGAACCGACCTAAATCCGTATTATATATAAAAGGAAATCTGCAAACGCGCTAATTTGCACATAAACGAATTTCCCATATATAATAAAAATCGACTTAGACTATACGACACTCTATCAAATACTGTTTTCGTAGGTCAAGAATGCATAAACACAATTCGAATAAATCGAATATGACTTTTAACGTCCGTTGTGCGTTATTAACGACTGCCGCATCATATTTCGTTGTCGCCCGAGAGTGGTGTAATGTCTTGTTTATTCCGTAAGTAGTTTTATGGGGTTCGACATATAAATCTTTTGCCCTTTTCGCCAAAAACGGATAGGAACCTCGTATATTCGCATATAAGAGTCTGCTGAATCAAAACTAACGATTCGTACTATCGTTTTAAAATGAAATATTTATGTTCATATTGACTTTCCATAATACTATTCGTAAAAGTGGAAGTTTCGATCGGGCTGTTTTTATATATAAAAAAAATTTTCAGTAAGAAAATTAAATGAATAGATATTTGATATTCAATTTCGATTGAATATTTATTGAATTTTGATTTCATTATCGTTATTTTTATATTGAAAATGTGAATTTTGATTCTAAAATCCACATATATGGGCATAAAATGTATCAGGCACGATATAAGAAGGAAAGAAGGGACTCGCCCCACGTTATTCTATTAGGGGCACGACAACCAATATGTATTTATCTTTCAGTGACGTTTCAGATATCCGACGATTAATTCTAAGGCCGAAGGTCTTAGGATACGTCGTCGTCTCCGTATTTATGTGATTTCGATTTTTATTTCATATTTGTGACTCATGACATGATTTATAACGATATATTGTTTGAGTCTTGATATTCAAATATAATATTTGATAAAGATTGCCGGTTCATATTTTTTTCATTTGAGAAAATTTTTAATATTTTGCAAGTTTTTTTTTTATCATACAATTTAAGTTTAGCGTTTGCTGAAATTTTTTAAATAAATAAAAACATAGCCTAGAGACTATTTGTTTTTATTTTGCTTAGTTTTTCACTTATGTAGACAGTAAATCGAGCGTACAATACCATTTGTTTCATCATAAGTGCGCCACTGTACCTTATTCAGGATCAACGCTCGTTTATAAGGAGACAGAGCATGGAAAAGTTAAGCTGAGACGTATTTAGCAAGAGATTCCATCCCCATATCTCTAATAGTCGAGAGCAACCCCGTCGTGAAGGAAAACTGGGGATGTGTCCCCAGGAAAAATCGGACTAGATGCTGAAAACCCTCTCGATTCCGTTCTAAGGGATTTTCAAACGTTTCATACTTTTTATGTGTGTATGGATATTTTTTATTATAAATAATATAAAATTGAAAAAAATATTCTATGAAATATTTAAAGTATTATTTAAAACGATTTCAATAAAAAATTTAATTAAAGAAAAATTTTTGAACAATGTCGACATTTAGATTTTGAAAAATTTCACAATTAAATAGAAATAAAATGAGTTTTATTGAATCGATTGGTTCAACTGATCCATTCGAAGCATTTGAGAACCTCACCTCAACAGATACAACATAACAGCTCATAACAACTGTACATCTTCGAATAATACATAACGCACAACCTCAGAAAGTCCACCCCCGCACAAAGCATGACGAGGGTGAGATGAACGCGTCATACACTAATGTCGAACCGGCATACGATAAATACGAAATCGGACCTACATATTATATACATATTGTTGTTTTATAATCGGATGTGTTCGTGGATTCGAAGGCTTTTAAGGGGAATCCCGGCGACTGTTTGATTCCGCGCTGCGTATTATCCGCGCTTAAACTTTCCTCTTTTCTCTTGAGGGATTTCGCTTAACGTGAAGGGTGAATGTAAATATTTTTTTAAACGAGTGTTTCCGCGTGCGGGGATTACGCTTGAAAGTTTCAGACGTTTCAGCTACGTTTGTTCGATTTGTATTTTTTTATTAAAATTTTTAAAGGGTTGTCGCATATAAACGGATTCGTGTCCCTTATGATTTAACGTCGTCGCTCAAAAGTGCATTTTGTGATACCAAAACCGACATGCCTCTCTCCCCTTGCAGGACTAAGGACGAAGGACCCTCCTGGGCATATATATCGCAAATGTGGAAAATGGGTGGTGGTCCAAAGTGTCCGTGTGTCACCTTCCGGTGACGCACCGTTCGTGTCTTGCAGAGTGC
Source organism: Hydropsyche betteni (assembly GCA_028571205.2). NCBI lineage: Eukaryota > Metazoa > Arthropoda > Insecta > Trichoptera > Hydropsychidae > Hydropsyche > Hydropsyche betteni. The sequence goes on from JAOXNN020000009.1 coordinate 423,448, forward strand.
ATCCTGACAGTTCAAATAAATGTGCATGCGATAGTGTGATTGAGTGGTTTTGTGTGCACTTGGAGATAATTTCGGATGTTTGGGTTTATTGGGTGTTTATTGAAGATTGTAGAAATTGAACTGTGGTAGATGGTAATGAGAGTTTGTCTGTTTTGGGTGGAATTTTGTTAAGATGAGCCAAAACTTTGATTTTTTTTTGAGGTTACTGGTTTCTATTGATCAATGAGAGTAACCACTGAAAGACTGAAAAGTCATAATTTGTTGATTTTCAATCTTTTTTTTTGAATTTTATTTACAAGCTGTTGAGAAACCTCTGAAGATTAAAAAGGTTTTGTATGATGTCCAAAAACGAGTAAAAATCAATTGGGATTTTTTATTCCAGTGAAAGATCAATTAATGAAACTCGCAGAAAATAACGCCAATATTTTATTGCAAAATTAATCGATAATGAGTGGCAAGGCTCATTTTAGTTTAAACGAGTATATCAATAAACAAAACTGATAATTTCAGGGTAATAATAATGCCAAAGAAACCCATCAGCATCAATTGCATCCCAAAAATATTGTACAATATATAATAAAATTTGGTGCGTAGTTTTCTCTGACTTTCAATAATTGATCTTTCTCTGAAATAGAAAACTTCTATGAGTACTGAACATCATATGCATTCAAAAAAAGTTCTATTACTTTTTAAAAAAAGAAAAAAATGCATTGAAAATGGACAAGTTATGACTTTTTCAAATCTTTCAGTCTTTCATTGGACACCCTATAGAAAAATTCATGCATTCAAAACTAAACACCTGAAACCTTTCCAATACATCATCATCATTTCCCCACCATTGCCCCACCAAAAATTAAAAAAAAACCCAATCCAATCAAACATCACATTCCTAAAATTAATCACAAAACCTCAGACAACCCATTTCGCATAAAACTCACATTTCAAACGCGATTAAATCACCACACAGCCAAAAGTCATCATGAAAAATGATCCCGAATTATGATCCGGAGAGCGGGCGCTTTGTCCCGGCGTTCGGGCCTTGTCCGACAAATGAACACGCCGAATCAAAGAGCGATCTCCAACGGGTTAACTTAACCCTTCGCGGCCGGGACGGGTGATTAATGCCCGTCGCCGCGGCTTTTCGCCGGTGTCCGTTTGTCCTTTGTGCAAAGGACAAAGGGTTGTGTGCTCGGCGGCGGGGACTTATCGTGTTAATTAGGTGTTTTATTTGTGGGATTTTTCAGGATGGATGGTTTTGATGTGAGTTTGGAATGTGTGTGGTAATTATTTGTATGCAGTATATAAAATTTTGATTGAAAGATGATGTTTATTGGATGTTCGAATTATTTTTCGTATACATCTATTATGTAGTATGAAATGCAGTCTTGAAGTTGTTTGATCCTAAAATATTTGGAATAGTTGTACATATTAGAATCCTGATATTTCTGTTTTAAATAATTATTTTACATTTATAATTTCTATGATTAATTCAATTTTGAATCTTGTTTTTTTTTTAGTTATAGAAAGAACTAGCTGGGCCTGGCAGACATTGTCCTGTTAGTCTGTATTATAACTTTTCATAGGATCGGCTAACTGATATAGAAGTTGGTATGCTGCAGCATTACCTGGTGCGGAGCTGCAACAAATTGGATAACGAAAACAAAATCTCCACGACAAAATAAATATACATGCCAAATTTCAAGGTGATTGGTTGAAGAGTGCAGAAGTTGATATGCTGCAGTGCCACCTGGTGGGAAGCTGCAACAAAGAAGATAGTACAAAAACCTTCTCCATAAAAAAATAAATATATGGGAATTTTTAGAAAAGCCGGTTTTTATAAGTGTAAGGTGTAAGGGCTTTTGAAATATGTTGTTTTTTTTATAGAGAAGTATTTTTGATTTTAGAATTTTTTCAAAATTTGATTTACTGGTTAACCGTAAAATTAATTAGAGAAAAATTAGCAGTAAATAAAATTTTCAGTAAATCTGATATTCTTGATGTACATCCATTCACTGAACGTGTCATTTGTTGCTTAACTTAGATCTGGTGCACTCAATAATAGACTATTTAAGGTGATTATTTCATTAAAATTATGAAAGTATTTTTCTATACAAAAATAAGAAACAAATTGATTATTGTCATATCGTATCACATCATATCGTCAATCAGTAAACGGAAGTTAAACTGTAACACGAAAATATTTACAAAAAATAAAACCAAAATCAAACCTTTCAATCCCTTTTTTGTCTAAATAAGCAGCAATTCGCAGTGAAAGCAGGCTTCGAACGATAAAAAGGAAGAAAGAGGACGAAGGGGGAAAAAAATGTCGAGCCTTGTATATTTTTACGTCCTTTCGTCACTCGGATGTGATTCGCGCTGATGAAATAAATGAAGGACGAGCATTGTGCATTTGCAGAACAGTAAAATACAAACGCGCCGGGGTTTACGATCTCATTTGTGACTCATATATGCTACAAGGTAACACTCTCGCAGGGTTACGCAGCAAGCCAGAGGCTCTCAAACTTTACGACTAGCCTGCGCCACCGAATGGCGGGATTACGGTCAATGGAAAAGTTGATTGAAGTGGAACTTTTGTCTATTTTAGAATTTTTTTTATTTGCTTTTTAAAATGATAATTAGGTTGAAAGTTTGATATTTGAATCTGAAGTTGTTTTTTAATTTTAAAAGTTTATTTTTTAATTTAAATATTTTTATATATTTTAATGGAAAATATTCGAATTATATTTTGATCGTACATTGTATTACGAAAATTTGTTGAAAAAAATTGAAATTTAAATCAAATTATATCATAGGCGTCATTATAATCGATTATTTTGTTTAATTCAAAAAAATTAATGACAACAATAAATATTATCGAGGAATGATTTAAAAAAATTTATCCGCCAATGGACGCAATCTAAAATGAAAATATTCCATTCGAAAATTTCCATATAAATTTAACCACAGTTTTTTTTTTTAATGAAACTCAATACAATACGACAAATCAACAACTTTTTCATATAAAAAAGTAAATTTTAAAAAGCTGTGAAATATGAATACGTAAAACCTGTACATACACGGTAACATCACAAAGAACGAAAAGTACGTGTGCGCATAATAAAAAGCGTGTTTTTAAATTAGAGCCTCTGAAAATGTTGAAAAAAAAAAACAACACATACACATTAAAAGGAAAAAAGTGTACATCTGAAAAAGAGCGCATCCTTTCAGTGCTCGAATGATAACAATGCATTTTTTTATTTGAAACGAAATAATGTGATTAAGACTCCAATGTCTGCAGACATGAAAAATTATTATATGGTAATGCAGGTGTACTCAATTTTCGAATTTTTTTATGTATTATGCTTATTTTTTAAAATAGTTCGTGAAAATAACTTTTTTAGAAAAAAATACAAGACATCGAATTTGCATATGAAGATAAAAAATCTATGAATATAATTAGGAGATAATTTTATATATGGAATTATTTTCAATGGAAAAGTAATGAAAATGATAGTCTAAGTACCTATATGTCAAGGATTGACTTAGTATACTGTATGTATAATCGACAAACTAATTACTTCTAATTACTGTAGTCATAATGTAGTCACTATCATATATATCTTCTGTACTTAATATGTGAGAAGGTTTTTATGCGACGTTTAATGTGGGCTTAATTAAAAAAGTTCCAGGTAGTTCAATGCGGCAAATAAACATTTTTACTAATGAACGTTTCGTTCAAAAGAAATGCATAAAATTATATAATGCCATTCGCGTGCGCAAATAATGTCGAGACATTTGCGCAAATTATTGCGAAAGTTTTATTGCTGTACTAAACCGACATATGTGTATGTTTTGAATATTCTATGATTCTATTTTGCATCCTGCAATTATGCAATTTTTTAAATGAATGCAGGTCATGCGTTTTATGAGGAAGTGCATTTTTTTGTAGAATATTTAAAAAGAGTAATAAGATTTCGTATTAGTTTTAAATATATTATTTTTAATTATATTGCTTGGAAATCGAGTGCTTTCATTTCAAGTATTTCGTAATAACTTTTTCGAAGAAATATTTATAAAATTTATATTCCGATTTTTTTCTACGTAAAGCGAATTTTCGTTTATTTGATTCATCAAAAACTCTGAAGCTTTTCACTCATTACATTCAATCTTATATAAAATAAATCAAAATTCAATTTTAAAACCTCGAATCAAATCTTTCACAAGTCAAATTCAACCGTTGCCAATTCATTTTATTTATTTCCAAATTTTTATTAATTTAATGAAAAATATAAAAGAAATTTCAAGTATATATCCATGGTACTTATTTTTAGATTGATTTATCAAAAAATATAATATTATATAATATATTAGCTGACCCGCTGAAATTCGTATTACCTACAATTGCTGTTCTTTAGTTTTCATGCATCCTGCACACACCGGTTCCCGATTTTCGTTCCCGATATTCCCAGTTCCCAGTTACCGGTGTTCTCAATTTTTTCGGTTCCCGGTTCCCGTAGTGAACACGCGTTCTGCACACACTATACTGATTGTAATTATTGTCACAATAATTACAATCGGCGGCGGTGCGGTTGCAATTAATGCGACGTGGCGGTGTACTTTCCCATACAAAATTACTTATATTATTTTAAAGCTTTCCTGTAAGAATTTCCCTATTATATTTCTTTCTAAACCACCCGTTAGTTAAAGCGAATAAAAAAAAAATAAATATCAAAATCGGTCAAGCGGTTTTCGAGTTTTAGCGCGATACCAAACGGTGAATCATTTTTATATATAAAAAAGAAAAGAAGAAGAAGATCATGTATGTATTATAAAAATCACCAAAAAATTATCAAAGTCAAATTGAACAATACATTAAATTTTATTGATTACTATAACAATGAATAAAAAAACACATTTATAGAAAATAAATATCCCCTATATATAATAGCGGATTTCTGTGTGTCCGTGTGTGTTGATGACGCTCGCGATTTTAAAACGACGCGTAGATACGATTATTTTTTTGCGTCTATAAAATTATTCTTCATGCGTATATGGTCTTTATGCGTATACACTTAACGTCTA
>JAOXNN020000009.1:428815-485741 GCA_028571205.2 Hydropsyche betteni
AGGCATAGGTGATAGCGGTGTTGTTGGGGTTGTGTATGCGATGGGGGGGTTTTACTATTTCGGGAATTCGCATTATCGTGTACAGGTTCTAGTTTGTAGAGCGTTTCTGGAGCGTGCGGTGCGATATTGGCGTGAGTGCGGTCTGGTTGAATTCCGCGCGATCGATTCGCGTGTGCTTAACGTGTGTTCGATTTGCGTATGGCCGGTCGAAATTTTGCTCCGGGGATGTTTTCGGGTTTTGTTGCGGTCGCGATTTTGTTTTCGTGGATGTTTGGTCGGTTCGGGTCGACGGTCTGCGAAAAAGTCTGTATACGAATTTTGGGTAATTCTTATCTACATCGATTTCGATTAAATAATACAGCTCGAATTCCATTTTATAAAAATTAGGATGCGGCTATTTATATAATACATACAGTATGTATATGCAATCAGCTATTTATACATACAGTATGTATATGCAATCAGCTATTTATGCATACAGTATGTATATGTTGCTCCTTACCGAAATACAACTTGGGCTAGCGCGGTAAGGTATAGCCTAGACTGCCCCATTTGTTTGGCAAGGCCTTGTCCTGCAGTGGATAACTATAGGCTGCTAATGATGATGATGATGATGTATATGTTACAGTCAAAATGTATTATTAGTTAAACTAAATTTTGTCTGACGTTTTAGACGTTATTTTAAACTTGACATATGAATTGACTGACAGTTCAGATTTTTTAAATAAATATTTTTACTAAACAATGTGTATATTTTACTTCCACATCTGATTATTGAAAATATTTTAATGATATAATATGACAACAAGGAATTCATTACAAAAAAGTTAGTCTTGAGTCCATATTAATGGATAAGTAACGTTTAATGGCACACGTTTGCCAGTGGCGTTGGCAACACTGGCTTGTTAGTTGGCGTTAAAATACACATTGTTTGACTCTGACCAGTTAAATCATATTTCTATAGTGTCAGATGAAATAACTATGATGGTTAGATAAAATATATTTTAACTAGTCAAAATATATTTTAACTAGTTGAAATATATCTTAACTAGTTGAAATATATTTTAACTGAGAAATATACTCAGACAATACAATTGACTATTTATACATGCAGTATGTATGTATATGCAGGGCTATTTATACATACCGTATTATGTATATGCAATTAGGTATTTCAAGTAGGAGAAAGTTATTGACACTGCAAACAAAAAAAGTGGTCGCTCTGAAGCCTTAGATTATATACCTATACGATTTACTAAATCAAAACTCGCATTACTTTTGAGTATCTCAGTATAACAATGTAACATCTGTTCAAAAACATGGCTAAATTAAAATCGTATTTTTTTATCCAGATTATCAATGTATTACAGTGTTGAGGATTGAAAGTCATTTAGATGCGGGTACATTACTTAGGGATCCACTATGTATATAAACCAGTCCGAAATCTCTTCTGGGGTTACGACGTTATCTCGCATCAGAGCAGAAGAGGGAGTTGTTCAGAACATGCGAAAGAAGTAAGCCATTGTAATGGAAAGGGTAATAAAGGATTAAGGAAGTGAAGATAGTGATTAATGGCTTTTGATAAATAAACAGCACCGAGAAGAGGGACGCGAGCTGAAAACTCAACGAAAAAAGCTGCGACTTTAATTAAAATAAAAAAAAATGCAAAATTTTCATAAAATACCGTTCATACGAGAGCATAAAATGCACTGCAGGAAAACGTTGATAAATACCCTCATACGGGACAATTCGATATTCGTACACTTTGAGAAATGTTACACAGAGATTGCATCCAGAACGAACTGAAAAATGCAAAAAAAAAATAATATAAAATCCTGAATTGCAAGTGCAACTCTTGCGCTCACGTGCGATGCATCCTACGGTCGCGATGCATACGAAATTTTCGCAAAATCGAACTGTCTCATACAGATTATATGTGTTCGATAATGTTTAATGTACGACTGTACAAAATTTATACCCATATTCGAACTCACGGGTTGATATTGAACGAATCTCTCATTGGTGCTGTGACATATGCAAAATTATATATAAAAAAGGATCACCGTACATAAGTGACGATCCTGATTTATAATTGAACGTAATCCCTTTCGCCATACGTAAATCCCTCGTATTCCACACCCCATGGATTTGTGCGTGCCAACGTATAAATTCGTATATAATAGAAATAGTGTTCGCCCTTCTGTTTTATCGCATATAATAAGGTTTAGGAGCGCGTTGCAGAATTTTAAAAGTGCATTCGAGTCTTTTTGCGAAAAGTACATTTCTCTCTATCGTACGTCTAGAGAATTCCCAATAGGGATAGTTTTAATACGTGTCATTTGTTCTAGAGTATGATTTATGATTTTTTTTTCAAGAACGTATATCTTTGATACGTTGAAAATATACTATTTTGTGTATGAAACAATTTCAAATCATAAAAGTCAAGTAACTCGAACTTTAATGCAATTGTTCGAATATTTAATTACTTTTTATTATGATGGAACGATAATGGGGTCGATTTATTGGAAAGTCTGAAAGAATCTTTATGTTCAAATGTGAAATTTGTTTAACGACTTCTGGGATTATAGCGAGTGAAGCTCAATAATGTATGCGCGCTTGATTTATTCGCACAATTGTAATATTTGCGATGCCCCTAGAGTGTTTGTAATAGGACATGTGCGGCTCGTGATTCGATCCAGCGATAAAATATAAAGTAATGGCGGAATTCATTATTGTTGGGGTGAAAAAATAGTGAAGGATATGAAATATAACAGAGAAATTGAAATTTTTCATTGAAAAAAAAAACTCAATTTTATGACACATAAAAGTGTTAATTATTTATAAGATCTTGGTAAAAAAAAAAACTAGAACACTTCATATGAAAAATCTACGTTGGTCATTTTATTAACTGAATATTTTATTTGATTTAAAATGGAATTTTTCATGAATTTATGAACATTTTTATTGTATTTTAATAACATTATTTTTATATTTTTTAATTGCTGCGCCACTGGATAAGCCGGGATTGCAGATGACAGTACCGTTTTTGAGATTTGATTTAGTGTATGAATGTGTCCTCTCTCCTGATGCTTCAAAAACCTGTGCGATTAACAAATACAGGGTGATTTTTTTCGTATCCTTTTTTTCCATAGTGTTTTTATTTGTATAAATAAATAACACGTGGGTCATATTCTGTACGTACAAGTGCGCAGATGTGTAAATAACAGGGACAAAGGAGAAAAGGGATGCAATTGAAAGCGTTTTCGGTTTTTTTGTATCATAATTCAATTTTTTATTGGTTCAATTTCAACTAAAATGTTGTTCACACAAAAATGCGAATTGCTATCGAACAGTTCACATATCCATTCTTTATTCGATATTCGTTTACTTCGAAATACAGACAGAAAACTAGAACAATTCGAAACGTATGGTTCGTATTTTATTTTCAATAATAAAATATATAGACAGTGAAAAAAATAAAATGAAATTGAGTTTCATTATACAAAGGATTGTACTATTTTTAGATATTATTTAGGTTCTATATTTTGAAAAAAATGTTGTTATTTTATAAATACCCTTCCTTACTTTTAAGCACTTAAAAAAACTGTACAACAAGAGTTTCTCATTCTCAAAATCTAGAAAAAAATGCTCTCATACTCAACCTCGCCAGTATACAATATTTATAATATATATATTTATAATAGTAATTACCTTATTATAATTAACAAATGCATTCCGTTAAATATATCTAGTATTTATTGCGCAACGAATTCACTTTTGCAAATACGCCCTCTGTTTGATAGAGCGAAATTTTTAAATATAATACAAATATAAATTTTGGCAAAACTATTGTCGTTAACAATGTGTTTAATTAAATACGTGAAAATAAAAAGCGAATCGATGATTGGTATTTTTTTTATATAAAATTGTTATACAGTTCCAAGCCAAAGCTATGATTATATGAGTTTTTCAATGCGCAAGTATCATTATAATAAAAGGCGATACTTCGCGGACTGCATGTATATCATTTCGAATAGAAAAACGTGTGATTTTTTTACATGTACATATATAATTAGAATGAAGATGAGTTATGAACTTTTCATGACTACATTTAATGCTTATATCTTGAGAGATATTAGATGATCGATATCTACAATGATTGTTTTATGCAAATGTATGAACGCGTCGTTTTCACAACACCAAACTGGATAATTTCAATTCAAAATTATAAAAAAAAAAAAAAATACTGGGTAAATCGGGTCTACTTCAAAGGGAAAAATTCCAAATCGATTCAAATAAAAATCCAGTCCGGCGTCGAACGACAATCGTTTCAAAAATAAACAAAAAATTAAATTTACTTTTACACTACAACATATTATATTTATACAATTTTCATTCGAATTGTTATGCATATTTAATATTTACACACAAAAAAAGTATATCACAGTAAAAAGGGATATACTATTCAAGATTTTATCACTTCGTACGTAAAAACGAAAACATGTGAGTACAAATCAAATTTAGAAAATATGTAAACTTTTTTTTATACGCCGATCAGGTCATGGATATGTTTGATTTCGTATTATTCACGTCTTTTCAGGGAAATAATTCAGTTGAAATAATCTGAAATTAAACTGCACAATATCGTTTTTTTTTTCGTTTTAATACTTGGACCACTTCATCACTCGGGAGAAAAACCACGCCGCATCCACACTTCAGTCACTTCTCGTGGCACTGTTTTTTTAAATTTAAATTAATTTAATATTTTTTCAATTTAAATGTCATTCGTGTCCTTCGGACAACCACGTGGTCGTGTCCACTGTCCACACGACAAATGGTATAGGAATGCAGCTTGCAGGTATCACTGAGATGAACAGAAGGTAGAAAACTTGCAGCAGCTATCACACTATTTCGTTGGGATGCGTGTTCTGATTGGAGTCGTTCTGACGGGCACATTGCTGTTAAAATAAATAGAAAATGTTTAAAAAACTTCAAAAATTTTATATAAATAACAAAAATTTGAAATACTTACGTCTTGCTTTCTTTCCCATGTTTTCATTGCCGATTTATACTTTTCGAATTCGTGACACCAATTCGAATATATTTTTTGATATTCGTTGCTCTTTTCAGGCGGAGAGCATCTATTAAAAAAATATGTTTAAGTAATATATTTTTAATAAAAAATACATTAAAATAATTAAAATTATACCTATGAGAATCGACAGTGATATTGTAAGAACACAGCAAAGATCCACCCAACCAACAATCGTATCTACCAGCATCAGCTTCAGTCGCGGCAATGATCAATAAACCATGCTCCGATGTTTCAATATACTTATCAGGGCTATAGAAAAAATAAAATATATGTTATAATATATAATGATATTGATATATACGATGAAAAAATAAAGAAACACACCTGAAAATAATCTGATAACGTCCCCTCTCTTTGGAATAGTGAAACCACGTAACCGACTGGGGCTGAAGCACTTCTGGCATCTTGACGAAACTTCCCAAGTGCAAACTTTGTCCCCAGGTAACTGTTATGCTTTTCTTGACTATTGAAGAATCACAAATGTCGGCGGTGTCATTGGCGACGTCTTGCAGAAGTCTACGAAACAAATCACGGTCAATTTGATAAAGTTCTTAGACTAAGAGTTCTGTTTAACGCCGTATTTGATTTACCCCGGTTTGTAAGAGTGACAAGTGTTGGAATCCTTGTCCCAACCGCAATAAGGATCTCTGACACATCTCAAACAGCTGTCGTATCTTCTGGAGCACATGACTAGTTGCAATTGCTTAACGCGTTTATCGGAACCCACGTACAACGATCCGTGAGCTCTCGATATTTCCATAGCCTGAAATTTACATGGATTTAGATGCTTATATCATATCAATTAATTTTAAATATACAAAAAAATAAAAACTCACTTGTATCGGCTCTCCGGGTGTGATATCGAAAATATCCAAAAGGGTTGAATAACTCTCACCATTCCTCATCCATTGCACAATTTTATGCACCTTCCCATCATCTGCGACAGTGAAAAGAAAACCGACATTAAAAAACCACGCATTAAAAATATAAATCACAGCTCAAACACCGAATTATACACGCCGAATATATAAAAATCCCAAACACACCACATATAACGAAACAGGGTACGAAGCGGCAAATCCTCCGGCTAGTTTCGCCGGAATCGAACCCCCGAGGGGTGTCCTTTCCAGAAGGACTAAGGGCAACGGTTGTAGGGTTAGCACACGTGCCATCCTGCGGGATGCCTCCTCCGATCCCTACAGACCGTAGAAAATCCCGAAATCCGCTAATTTTATTTCGCCCCCGGGATGCGCGGGACGCGTCGATAATTGGTTTTAATTTTTAATCAGTTCTGACCGTCTTCGGATATAATGTTATGTTTCTTGGGCTTGTTTGGGATTTCGTTATGTTTTGGGATGTAATTCGTATCGAAATATTAAATGAAAATGTCGGAACAGATGTATAATATATATTTATTTTTCGTATTAGTTAACATATAGACAAGAATTTATGCTTCTGCTGCAAATGAAAAGAATCATCGATAAAAAATTCTAACAATAGATAATAACTCTATTATCCATCATTCTGAAAACACGATTCAAGGCTTAAAAAAAAATCATTACACATATTCCTTCGAGCGCAACAGACCGCAAAACATTTGTAACTAATTTTTTGTTGACGCACACACACCGTAAAGCGGAAGGGTCAAACGAACATTGTTTTTCCCGCGTTAATATTTTATAAAAGCGCAATTTCGAGCGTGATTTATGCGAAGGGGTGGCCCGCCCTCACGAAAACGTGGAACTAATTTTAAAATTTGGCGCGAACGCGCTCTCGGTCATGCCCGACACATGACTCGGCCAAACGTGACCGCCGGCGCTTGAGGGGTTAAATTTTGAAATTCGAAAACGGCGCCCGTCGCGTGTTTCGTTTTGCTGTTTTCATTTAAAAGTTGCCGTTTTGATTCCGAAAGTTTTTCCGTGCGGAATTATTGTAAATGATTATTTTCGTGCGATAAATCCGCTGGATCCTTCCATTACGAATGACAAATGTTTTAATTGAAATAATAAAAAAAAGAACGGTATAAAGGAAATGTTACTCTAATTTCTTTCACTCTTAGAACAATTTTGTGCGTTAAATGTTTTACTTAAAGAATTAGTCTTTATATTTAATTCATGTCAAAGGTTTAGTCTTGTATTAACTCTTATCGATTACGTAAGTTAAGCAACAAGTAACATAGTCATTACAACGATATATAGTGTAGTTAGTCTTAATCCATTAGGTAATGAATAGTTTTTAGTACTCGAACTTCTTACGATTTATCTTTTCCTTATTATTGTATACGCGTTGAAAAGGAATATAATTATTTTCCAAACTATATCAAAAATAGAAAATATAATACAATCCCTGGATCAAAAAGTCTTTGATTGATCCTAAAGTAACGATACCAGTGGTTGACCATATATATGTGGTTGAAAACTTCTCAGAGAAATGTAAAAACAATGGTTTCTAAAGACGGTATGCCCTTTAACAAAGGGTGCGATAGATAAGATGTTATAAACAGCTAATCTATCGCACCCTTTCCAAAAAGGAATATCGCCTTTAAAAAAAATAATTTTCACGTTTTTTTAAAAAGTGGTTAGTTATTGCTAAACACTGTCAAACACTGGTGCATTACCTTAATATTTCATTATAATATTACCCACTTTTTTGAATAAATAACATAACGATTTTTAGATCGAATTGTTTCGATTGAATCCAAAATTGCAGTTTCCAAACAAAAAGTTCCTGTAATAACGAGGCCTTTTTATTAATAATTGATAAAAATTTTATACAATAAATGAGAGATATTCAATGCAGATAACTCTTTGAATACAAAGACAAGACCGAAACAATTTACAATCCAATAACAAGTCCATTTCGCATACAACAAACAATCACGCGCTCTGACCATCATCCGATCGCATATGAAAAGCCCTACTAATCCGACCGCGGTCCTGTAGGGGACGCGTTTCAGCAAAGCGGAATTTCAGCACTGAAAGGCGAACGAACCGACAAATACAAAAAGCAAAGAGAAAAAACGAAAACCGACACGTACACGAGGAAGAAACGAGCCCGATCTCGCCGGGCATTACCACCTTTGGACGGCCCCAATCGTCTAATTGTCGTGGATTAGTTATAAGGGTCGGGTCCCTGGGGGAGGCAGGGGGTTCCTGGCGGGGTTGGGGTTTTAGGGAGTGTTGAGAGGGGTTTTTATGGGGTTTCGGGTGGTCAGCGGCCGCACATATGTCTCTGCGGGGCGGCGAAACCTAACGTATCTATTTGCAGGGCCGCAAACTAAAGCTTGGAGCTTGGTGATGGTTTTCGATCGGATTTTGAATTTTGAGATTGGTATTGGTTGAAGGGAGTTGGAGGGATGATAATGATGTTGTTTTGTAATGTTAAGTGTTTGATATTGAAAGTGAGTTGCTTTGAAAGTCTAGAATTCTGGATCATTATAAGTTTTGTCGATGAATCTTGGTTTTGATTAAAGTGAGACAGTAAAATATTGTAAATGATTCTACTTTGGGATCAAAATAGTTTCAAGATTCTTTTGCGATTACTAAAAATATGAATCTAGAACTGCAGATGTCAATCAGTGAAAAGAAAAGTTTGTTAAATATTGTTGGTAGATTGTCATAAGATTTCCCAAAATAATTTTAGAAAGTTCATATCATAAAAGTTTATAAGCTTTATTTAGATTTTTAGAATATGATAACTTGTAAATTCCATGTATTACCGGTAACAATCATAATTTTTCGATCTTCAAATTTTCACCATATTTGAACATTTCTACCATCAAAATTTATATGTAAATAAATTTCAAAAAAATAAATATAATCATAAACTATTTTTATGCGCTTTATCGCTTGAAGGCATCTTTACATTTGTTACAACAATAACCACTCAAATCGTCACGAAACAAAACGTCAAAACCCAACTAAAAATATATATAATACAGGAAATTCAATACGAACGACCAACATTAGCCGAAATAGAAATATTATTTATACGAAAAAATATTCCACAGGCATCCATTACATCTACATTAACATATAGCACGGGGAGCTTACAAACAATATGTTCGAAGCCCGGAATCAATTTCATATCGTCCTGAAGGGACACGTGCTTCTGGTACTAAAACGCTTCGGCAAATACGTGGTACGATCGTTGACCGAAACAATACCGCAACCACTGGTCGAATCCTAATGCGACAGCAAGTACAGTAGACCAAACAAGAAGCCAACGAAAACTCGAAAAAAAAAAAATCAAAATCGATCCCGCACAAAGGCGAGATCGATTCTTAGCAGGATGAGTCGTTCTCCATTGTGCAAACCCTCGTCAGGAGGGTGCCCTGGATCACGTCTGTGCCAATCAAATTAGTGGCAATCAGGTCTAGGAAACAAAACGTATATACGCACTAAACCAGAATTTCTCAAATCGATCCGAGGTACGTGTTCAGGGGGTCGAAAGGGCGTCGTTAGCGGGAGCCCTTTGTAGTTTTACGAGCCAGATAGAAACGTATGCGAGCTTGTGTCACTCTATATGGACTGTGCTTGTGTAGGGTGACGTTTATGTACGAAGTCGTTCGAATGCGAAAAACAAACACGAAGACGTTGAATATTTATATGCGAGTTTGATTTGAGGGCGCCGAAGGAGCTCACGTGTGAATCGGAAGGGAGTTCGGGAACGTTCGTTTAGCAGGTATCGGTTAATTGTTGAAGGTGTGTTGCTCTATGGGATTCGCATTTGATTTCGTAATGAACTGGATGTGTGGAATACAAATAAAAACAAGATATATTCGATTGGGTTTCTAAAAATATCTATTTAACTTGCAATGTATGCAAGAGCTGAATTTTACGTATTAGTATGGGCAAAAACGCATATTTTGCACTCAAACGAAATTGAAAAGTTTTCCCTAGATCCTTAATCTTTTATCCTCAAACTCAAAATAGGATGTCCGCGCGATTTAATTAACGAAATCGATCGTGATAAGGAACGAAAGGGTTGAATTTTCCTAGCAACGCTACAATGACGCTCATTAGCAGACGCCCTCGAAAGGCGACATGATCGCGTTAAATAATCAAAAGCGAGAAACTTTACCACTAGAAATATATAATATGAGGACTTTAGAATCAAAATTCGCAACTGTAAAATTTCATTTTTTTTTAAAGATAATTTTTTTATTGAATCAAGTCTTTCATTGTAGAAATTTATTGAGATTAATGCATCATTTATACGAATGCATTTATAATAGAATATGTCAAGAATGAGTAAAGT
Organism: Hydropsyche betteni; assembly: GCA_028571205.2. Lineage (NCBI taxonomy): Eukaryota > Metazoa > Arthropoda > Insecta > Trichoptera > Hydropsychidae > Hydropsyche > Hydropsyche betteni. Next base: position 439,170 of record JAOXNN020000009.1, read on the forward strand.
AAAAATATAATAACAGTAATAAAAATGATAGAAATTATAGCAAGTGATAATGATGTGTTAAAAAGGAATAATAAACTCGACAACTATTCTATTGTATATTTTTTAGTATAATAAATTTAACAAAATATAAAAGCCTTCTTTGTGATGTTTTGATTCTATCATTCTCTAGTATGCATTCCCTACTGTCTGGTTATAATATAGATTAACTAAAAGATAATTCAAAGTTTCTTAAAATAAATCGATACTGAAATTGCGAATTTTGATACAGCCCACCTCATCATACACACAGCAATGTCGGAATCGACCAAGTCCCCAGACTCCGGTAAATATTTGATAAAATTGCGTAAAAGTCGCTGCACTCCGTAATTGAAGTTGTAAAAGAAGCGGCCCGAACCAAGGGGACGAGAGAACGCCTAGATGGAAAAGTATGATATTTCAGCTGTAAGGGATGGGGATTAGAATTCTGGGAATTCTGAAAGTCGCGGATATTGCGTATGGGACGGCCTGTGCGAAATTGAGATGGCTCCTGTCACGGGGTCCCGTTTGTATAATTCAATATTTAACGGAGTTTCGAAGGAAAACCGTGAGGAATGGGCGAGGAGGTTTTCGGATAGGTAAGGAGATTTTTCGGGTGTTGGATAGGTTTGTAGGTATCCGAAATCCGATATTCGTTCGCTTATGTAAATTTTTGTATTCCTGTTTTAGTTACGGAGAGGATTCGGTTTCGTCACTAAGACTGTACTCCGCATTCGTTAATTATTCCACGAATATATATATAAAAATACATAGAATCATAATGAATAATATTTATTTTTTATCCCCGATCTAATATTATATAAGCCCTCACATGCAAAATAATGGCACTGAACAATCCGCAAGCCTTCCAGAAATATTAATTTTAAATTTCGACCCCACAACGGCCAATAAATCCACGACTGGACCGGGGGGGTTGAAACACACGACCACCAAAGTGCCCATTTTGGAAACCCCCTAAACCACCCCTGTAATACATAACCAAACGGATACCGAAAAGGCGCAAATTATCCGGTCGTTTTGCCGGACCGTATCTGAAATGTGTGCGTGCGAAATGCATTGCTAATTTTCAGCGAGAAAATTTTAATAGGCTGCCAGATTATGTGGAAGATTTCAGGTTACATTGTATAGTTTGGGAATATAATCAATTCGAAAAGATGACTTTTCGTGATTCAAAATCGAAAATTACGGTTTTCGAAATTGCACGTCGACGGAACACTGGCGCTTAACATGTAAGTGGCATTCGACGTAAACCGTTTAACGAGTCGAACGGCAGCCAATCAGTTAATCGCCTAAATCAATAGACGTTTCCCAATCTAAGGTTCGAGTTTAGAGTGCATGACTTTAACCGTTCCGCTCGAACTATTGACATTTCGATGCATCTGACCGTTAAAGGTTAGCGAGCGAATAATGTTCTGTGTCGAACTAAATATAGATTTGTACGTAGAGAAACGTGCTTTTGCAATGTATGGTTTCGAGATGGTGGATTTGAGTTGGATGTTTCTTGAATTAGATTAAATGTGTAATCTTATTGTTATATAGATAGGATCAAAGAATGAGTTGAATAATTTATATGTATTAGTTTGTTTATCTTTTTTAGTTACTTTTGTTTTAGATCTACTCGAAGTGTATGTTAATACTATAATAATATGATAATTGAAATTCATATTTTTAACATAAATATTTATAAGACAAATATAATGATAATCCTTTAATAATCCCACCAGTGAAAGGCGACCGACTTAATGAAATTATTTCTCAATGCAACAAAAGGTTATAAATAATCACAGCAATAAAACTATACGATTCTAGGTTGAAAATTTTATATACAGAAAAATATTGTAAAATTTTATCATTTTAGAATAAAATGATTAGATCACATTATAATATAATCATAAATACATTTTTATTCAAATTTAGATTTGCGATATTTTCAAACTCATATGGGTAATCGACATCTTATCGAACGTATTAAAAATAAGAGAAATACAGCATGGTCAATACACGAATACGAATCATCAACTTGTAAGATATGATTGGTTTAAACATTCAGAATCATTTTATTTTTACATAAAAAAATACTCAAAATTTCAGATACGCCAATTAGATCTTGTCACATAAAATGTCATATTTTATCATTCGATTTACACTGCTTTTTCATGTACATAAAAGCAAAAGGATTTACAACAAATAAACTATCAATACTTAAAATCCTATCAATCCCAAAAAAACCCACAAACCCCAAAGCTCAACAACCTCACCATCTTGAGATCCCAACAGCATTCGAGTCATGTCCACACACCTTAACCACCCTCCGCCACCCACTCGACAATCCAACCCATCCACCCCCGCACCCGGTCGACTAATCCGCGTGATGTGCCCTAATACAATTAGCGGTGTTGTCGGATACCCTAACGAGGGCCGCATAAGCCCTTTCGTGCCCTGCACATATAATATTAGTTTGTCGCGAACGTGCGTGATCGGCTTTGTGTATGTAAAAGCGAGAGTGCAACGGTGCATGATTGCATTTGTCGTGTAATTTCGTTATGTTGGGTTAAGTTTTCGGAGGATTGTCGAATTTGTGTGGAATATTAAGCGGAATGTGTTTGTGTTGAATTGTGGTGGTGAAAATATAAGTTTTTTTTAGCTTGAGGTTGCTGTTCGGTATATAGAAAGTGGAGGTCTTCTTTTTTTGGTCAAAAAATTTTTCTTTGATCCCAAAATATCTTTCTTTACACATGATGAAAAGTTGAGGATATGACGTACGTAGGTTGTTAAAGTGAGCTGTTTAAAAATGAAACACTTTTTTTGAAAATAGGTTTGAAAAGTGTGTCGAAGTTATGTTGGTATATTTTGTGATAGAAAAGTATACATTTTAGAAAAAAATATCCTCTTCCTCTTATTTAAATTTAATAATTTATTTTGTTTAGATTTTTCATCTAGTATTTCTAGTTTGAGTAAGACTTTTTAATCGACAATTCAAATAGTATAATCATACCAAAACTTAAGACCGTATACAATCTATAATACAATATTTAAAAAAAATCATATTACTATTATAACGTGCATCATAAAAAATCTAAAGCAATGAATATTTATTTTACATAACGTTTAATATGCACATTAACTCAAAAGAATACATCATAAAATCCAACGATTTCATACAAAACCGACTGGACCAACAGCACGCAACAGTATCATATTAACATACAAATAATCATAAACAATCACGAGAAACTATCAAGTTTCATCATGACGATACTCGACCAAAATAAAAATCGATGATTCACCTCCACTTCGCGTAAAAAAAATGACAGTTCTTATCCGGGACAATATCGATTACAATTTACATCATCATCGACAACCCGGTCGGGTCTATTAAGCCTTGTACAACACGAGTGGGAGACCATCGCGAATATTCATCATGTATCGGATGACTAGTGGACATATATCATACGAAATAATATATGAAAGTAATGTGATGATGAATAAATAATGCGTTTTCGTGGCCCGTGTCCCGAGGCGAGGCGTTATCGGCTCACCCACGCGAATTGCGACCTCACGTCGAGACTTTTGGACGAAAAAAAATTTTTTTTTCGTAGGTCCGTATATTAACATGTCAACGATCGTAATATATGAACCGAGTGCAAAGTTCCGAATCGTATATAAATTAAAATGGGCGCCCACGTGGTCGGGAAGAATTCGGAACGTCCGATGTTTTAACCCTTTTTCGTTTTATATTTTTTAACTAGCTGATCTCGTGAACTTCGTATCGCTGTTTCTTAGTCTCGCTAAAAATAAGCTGAACATACATCCCGTTTTTGTCCGTTCGTCCCGTCATTTTCGCATATGTAAGATCTGTCGTCAACAAACGATAGATCTTCGGATCTAAATACTGAATATTTATTTTTATTTTAAAATAGCGCCCGTTGTCTCGCTGGCCCGTTGTTCCCGTTGTCTTTGCGCATTCTGCACACACCGGTTCCCGATTCCTGTTCCTGGTTCCCGGTTATTGTTGTGAACACACGTTTTGCACACATCGGTGTACCGATTGAAATTATTGTCACAATCAATACGCGGCGCGGCGCATCGCGGCGGTGTAATTTTCCATACAAAATTACTTTTATTATTTTTTAGCTTTTATTTAGAAATTTCCCAACTATTTTTTTTTGCAAACCATCTGTTAGTTAAAAGAAACAAAAGAAAAAAATAAATATTCAAATCGGTCAAGTGGTTTTTAAGTTTTAGCCTTAAACCGAACGGCGATTCATTTTTATATATAAGATAAATCATTGATTAAAATTTTATTTTTTTTTACACAAAATAATACTAAAGAAGATCTTTAAAATAAATAAATTTTGAAATAAAATTAATAAAATAAAAATTAATCGATCGACCATCGACAGGTTAAGCATTTAAAGACCCCCATTTAGCGTGGGTTCTTCTTTACATATTTTACATAAAAACACATACCTATTGCTCAATTAAAAGATATGTGTTTTATTTACCGCAAAAGACACGCCTCTGGTGGGAATCATGATAATTTAGATTAACGACTGTATCGCCTGATGATTCGATCGATCTATCGTCAACGTGTTGAATGGCGTGGGCTACTTTTTTATTAGAAACCCATCCATTTTTCGTACACAATAACGAAACTCTCGACGGTATAATCGATCTCAATAACGGATAAGACATTCCAAATTTAAACCGGACACTTTATTACATTCAAATCATTCAAACGGAGCCCGTTTTTTTTTAAAAAACATTTTTATCATATTCGAAAGCAAACTTTGAGTCGGTATAATATTCAAAATAGCCCGATTTCGAAAACAATCATCCCGTCCCAAACTCGAATTATCACATCCACGATATATACATCCGGACAATGCATATCCTCTAGTATCGGAAGTGTGAAGTTGTCGCCGCACCTCCGGCTTCCGAATTCCGGTCAGGCGAAGGGCTCAAAGTGATCACAATCGCTCGGTTGGGGACTTTTCCGGCCTTTACATGTGGATTTTACAATAATGCCACAGTTAGGGTATTTAAGGGCGTTTTGGGAACCGAAACGGTCCCGCCTTTGTTGTGAGAAATCGCATATGGGACGCGGCACCGGACGTGTTGAAAACGTTTCATGATATTATATCGCGTTAATTAAAAAACGTGTTCAATTTAATTTTTATTAAAGGGTACTTTTTTATGATGATCATGCTGAATATTATCATCGTAATTATTGTATTTATGTAATTTCCGTTGAAGAACAAGTCGTTTATCTTTCCCGATCATGCGTGTCTGTTATATAATGATGGAGGGAAGGTAAATTTTTGAGTTTGAATATAATATCAAAAATCATGATTCATCAAATAGTTTCAGCACAATATTATGTAAATTTCAAAAGGTTCATTAAACTTCGATGATTAATTCCCGATAACTTATAGAAGTTAATCAAAGCAAAATAAACCATTGAATTATGCAAGAAATACGAGTGTACTATGCAGCCTTATATAAACTCATAGTGATATTATCTAAATACAAATTAATTCAGATTCACCATATTAATACCGAATCTATTGAAAACTCCGGAAAAAATATATTCGCACAAACGGCAACAATGAACCTCAGAAAAATAAACACCATTCACATCAACAATGCCATCGCCACATTTCCGAAAATAAAATCGCAAACGAGCAAAACACATTCGAACAGATCAATCAATCACGAGGGTCGTTCGGTTCTACACGTCATAATAAATAAGAAAAGGATTTTTTCTTTAGGCGAGCGCTCGAATTTGCATGAATTTTGTGCAAATCATCGATGCATTCGCTGCGATGAGTCTATAATATGTTTTAATAAGATGGGTCGTTTGGGTGACGCATTGGTAGCTTTTGTGCGTAAGGGTGGTTTTTTTTTTGAAGGGTATGTTTGGGCACGTGTTGAGGTTTTCTCACGCTTCTGTGAGTTTGCAGGTTTGATTGGGACCGATTGATGGGTTGTCACATGTTTATGTGATATATTTTTGAAAAATCGTTTGTGTCATTTAGAATAGATGTGATAAATGAAAACATAAATATTTAAAAAAATAAATAAGAAATTAAGACACGAATAAATATATAAGTTTGAAAAAGAAAGCTTTGATTGATGAGTTTCGTCAGTCATGATTTGTAGTTATAAAACGGGGAATATGAACGCGGAAATGCTGAGAATGTATGAAAGGAATAATATGATGATATTAAAATAGTTATTTACGGATGTCAAGTGAGACTAAAGTGACTGACATTATAAGTTGGGTAAAAATGTTGAAATGGTTGATTATGTGGAGAGGGCGAAGATAGAAAGTGGACTCGTCAAGTTCTAAAATAGTAATTGAAGGACTCGACAAAATTAAAACAAATATGACCGAGTGGAAAGTTAAAATGATATACGTAGTAAATTGGATGTAAGTTATTAAAAATCGAAAAAAAAATGTGCAAAGATTTTAATTTAGCAGAGGATGGTAAATAAACGTATTGGATTTTTTAATTTTCAAATAAGCGTTTATTCGTTCAAACGACGAAGCACATTTAACGGGAGTCATAATTGAAAATAAATGATAAAGTAACTGTATGCATTTTTAATAACATGATATTAGCAATCCTTTAATTTTAACTCAACGCTTCTCAAGCCGATTTAAAAACCAAACAAGCGTCATCAAATTAATTCCAAAAACATAACAAAACATCACTATTCTAAAGAAGCATTAGTTTAGCATCCGATTATTTATTCATACGAACAAAACCAAGCATACATGAAAGCTTTTAATTTATACATTTATCGCGGCTCGACTATTAGCATCGCGCATTGTAATTATTTAAGGGCAGAAGCATACAGACGACCTTTGCGAAGCCTTCAATTTATTATTATTTTATTATAATATAACATAATAAAGGCGAACAGAAGTATATAGAGCATTATAAGTACATGCCGCATTACGGTCGTCCTAAATTGTCAATGAATATTTATGAGCGGTATCATTCGGCAACTAGGGTAAAATTATATTCTTAATTAAGATAATTATATTACACCCGGTGGGTCGGAGATGGATTCGATCATAATAATAATTTCGTATTTGATCAAAAGGAGTCATTTAATAATGCATAAAACGGGACCTCGAAGATATATAGCGTATGCGAGTTTCCCAGTTATATAATAAGTTTATTCTCAGTATTGATTCAATTTTATTTATAATAATTGATATTTTATATAATATTTGAGGATCAGACACATGTATCGTTGCCCTTAACGGCCATTACGGGCTAATGTTATTTTAAACGTTATCAGACTCCGTGCAACGTACCTTTTACACGAAAACGAAGTTTAATTCATAAATAATTATCCTGTTGTAAGATTGATTGAACATCAATGCCATTACCGGACATTGTTGTTGTGTATACTTTTATGGGAAGCTGAAATGTCTATTTCATATAATAACATAATGCTACTGACGATCAAATTGAAAGGAAATATTAACATAATTTATAGAGCCATTAGTGGAAAATTTATATGAGAAATTTCGAATAAATACACATCAAAATTTTCATTCAGAATGCTTATAAACAACACACAAAATCGATGAATAAATGAATAAACGAACCATAACAGGACGATATCCTTACACAGAAGGGGAAGAGCGTCACGAAACGCGAACGAACACACGAAACGGCTATTAAACCGGTACTGATTTACAACCAGTATTAAATACATACAATATAAAGTGTATACAGATCGAGTTCATGACCAGAAAAACTCGTATCCGCAATAAAAAATATGCTGAAGGGAAAAACGGGGGTAGTAGTTTGAACCGCGGCGAAACGGGGCAAGGATTGTTCTAGGTTATTAATTCGAATATGAAGGAAAAAATTAATGAATTAGGCATGAGTCATGACAATTATGCGGATGATCGTAAAATGAAAAACAGAGGGTTGAAAATGTTCGATTCGGGTATTGTTTTATTGTGACGAGGGAGAAGTGTTCGAAAATGGTCAATTTGAATATAAATTCGTTTAAGGTGGCAGCAGTTGCGATCTATTTCAATATTAAAGTGGTAGTAAAATAAAATAAAAAAAAATATAGGTATTTATATTATATCATAAATTACGGTCTGAAGTTAATTGAAGTTCTTAAAATATATTTATTCAACATTGTTAATATAAATATAGGAAAATATTCAAAATGGCGCAAATAACCGTTTGAATAATATTATAAATTTAATCTGTAGCAAATTTGATAGTCGTTATCAAAATATCATCGACATAATTAGCCGAAGCGAGTTTATGCGAGTTGAGCACGAAACGAAAATAAACGACTGAACGTTTCAGATTTCAGCTATTTACGCTTTGAAGTTTTTACAGAATATAATCAAATCATTTCGAATAATAGCTGACGAGTTTCCAATATACGAAATATGCATCATCATCAAAAACAAATTAAGTCTGAGGAATTTTTAATAATTAGTATGCAAATTACGAAAATGTACTCACTCGTTCCAGCATAATACACAGTATATTCCAAATCGTTTCCTAACATGTCCACCTTCAGCCTGTCGACGACTAACTTCATAAATAACAAATCCCTTTTATAATAGACGGGTTTTTCACTTTCGTGAGTCACAGCCGAATCCATCAACGGGTGAGACCTGAAAATAAATAAAATATTATAATAAACATAAAACTAAACATATTAATTCAAAATAAAAGTATATAAAGTTCGAAAAAGTAAGTAATTTTATTTTATGTTTTGAACTGTTTTAAATAGATTATGTTAATCAGATTTATTTTTTGAGTGTAATTAGTAAATTTTGAATAAAATTATGTAAAATAAATGCATGATAAAATATTTAAAGATTTTATATATTCAATAGGTGGCCATTGAAAGACTGACGGATTTTCAAAAGTCATAATGTGTTCATTTTCAATCTTTTTTATTTTGTTTTTATAAATTATAGAGAAATCCTTAGAAATTAAAATGACAGCGTATGATGTCCAGTAACAATTAAAAATCATTGGATTTTTCTATATCAGTGAAAGATTGAAAGTCATAAAATATTACCAGTATTTTCTCCAAATTTTAACTGTTTCTGAACATCATATTATATAGCCATTTTAATCTAATAGATGCTTCATGACACGATAAAATTGAAAATAAACAAGTTAGAACTTTTCAAAACCGTTCATTCTTTCAGTGACTACTTTATATAACATAAAAGATATATTATTGAAATCAAATAAAATTGATTTTTAACAATTGGAATTGATAGAACAAAATTGTTTACAATAACAATATGAACAAACTTTTTTCATACTTTCAACGATTCATTTTCTCAATTCAACAACAAAACATAAAACTTATCAATTTCTGGAATTTTGTACGTACATAAAAACTCATCACTTATAAAAAAAACTCAATAATTCACAAAACCACCCTCATCCCTCATCCGAAACGAACCGCACTCAATTACAAAGCAGACCCAAGATAATTTACGACGCATACAGCGATAAAAATTGCAACTCCATGTTAATTCCGCTGCATCCAGGTGAATTCGGGGGCGTACCGAAAGCGCGACTTTTCCGGCATTTTCCGGGGTTTTTCCCGCAGTGGGACGGGAAACGTTTAGCGCTGGTCTCTTTCGGGGCATATTAATTGCACCTGTGCGCCTTTCCGCCTTCATAAAAAGGGCAAGACCGTGTATATAGAGGGACAGAGGGACGCGTTTCTGAAAAAACACTTTTTTATTCAAATTTTAATGCCGCAATATCGGCGAGATAAAGAATGCATAAAGCGGGCTAATAGTGGGCAGATGGGGCCGCAAACTAAATTAGTCTAGGTGCGGTGATGTTGCATTATTAATTTTGAATATTCGTTTTGCATTTTGATTCGGGTGAGGGATTCGTTCGTGTCGGGGCTATGGACCTTTATTTGTTTGTCTGGAGTGATGCATTAGAAAAGTATGAAGTGTGTATGTATTTGACTTTTAAATTGTGTTAGGATTCGTAAGTTTTTGAAGTATTTTTTTATAAATATTAATGTAAGTTGAAATTCGTACGTTTTCTAAAGTGAAAGTTTCGTATACGTATTTCGAATGTATTTTAATAATATAATATATTTGAAATTTGAGAACATGTTAGTTTATTTTCTATAATAAAATGTATAAATTTGGAAAAAAGAAAATATTAATTTTATCATAAGTAAAAATAGCAATTTTAAGAATGAAAACTTGTAACAACTATACAAAATTCTAAAGGATAAATTTTTATTAAAAAAATTATAAAACTCTTGCAAATTTTAAGGTAAGTTTCATATAGCAGAGATTTTTCTAATTCATATTAAACGCTCATCCTTCTTTATCTTGTATTTTAATTTAAAAAAAAAACATAATTTTAAATAAAGCATCTACATTCTTTTTCATTGAATCACTATTAAGATGTTTGAAATTTTTATCAATTTGAATTTTTGTTGTATGAATTTGTTATTACAGAAAATTTATTTATTTATTTTCGGTTCATGCTAACGCTTTTATAGAAATTCCCCTTCAAAAAAGTTTTAATAATAAACAAATTATTTAGCAAAAAAATAGGTCAAAAATAAAAATTCGCTAATTAAGAACACTCGGCGTAAACACGTCCGCTGCGTTTTCCACTCGACGTCCGTCTCATTTGCAGAAACTGAAGAAAACACGAACGCATTTATACGAAATATGCAAACATAAACTAAGTATAAAGTAAGACACACACACACACACACAAAGACACTTAGCTCTCTTATTTGGCCAAAACGAGATATATATCATGGCGCGCTCGGCCCGAGTTGTTTACGACCGGCACTCGCTACGGAGCGGTCTAGAAATTTATGCGTCGGTTGAGTGACGTTTACTATGGGGTCCTGAAATTCGCAAAGTCCTGGACGAGAGGACGAAAGGACGAAAGTTGGCCCGGCGTGACGGGTTTTTCGCTTTCCCGGGGAAAATTCGAGCTTCCGTGATGACGCGTAGAGGGTTTTAGCGATGGAAATGATTTTAATTAGCTTTTCGGAACGAGTCGAGTAATCGTGAAAATATTTTTGATTAATCATAATTTTTTAATGAATTTATAATTTAAAATTATTCAATATGTAAAAATTGTGAAACGACGCGTTAAGTTATGGTAAATATGATCAAGTCAATAGTATGAGATCATTTAATTATTCAATTCTTCAAAGATTAAAAAAATATGAGATCAATTTCAAATAAAAAAACGACTATCGCATTAGCAAAGAAATTCAATCGTAAACGAATTAGAAAACGTATGCGCATAAAATAGAAACTTCCAAAAGATCTAAAATCGCACTTAACCGTATACACTTTTAAACCAGCCTAATATCAAACGAAAGTAAAACGCTTTATTTGACGGTTCAACTTCGATCGTAAACTCATTTACGACGCGGCCTCTTCGAGGATATAAAAAAGCGGCAATAAAAACACAAACCCTCCCCCTTCAAAAAAAGAAGAAAAAAAAAACGCAAAGCAAAAAGATAAGCCCACTTTCTCCATACGTATAAATATTATACTGGCGCATACGAAAATATTCCGTAGAAGCCTTTTTACCTGTGCGCTTGCGGTACAACGCTTTATTTACGAATTCACATAAAACGGCTCACCTTCCGAGCGTTATTAACATAAAATATGTTTCATAACATTTTATTGCGCTTGCATACGTACATGGAACATATCTATGAATGTATGGCGGAAAGAAAAAAAATTTTGCGCTTCACTCTTCCTATTTTATTGCGGCACCGTTCCGCAGTCTTTTATAATTCGAGGATTTTTTTGTTCGAGCTTTGCATTTGATTCGATTAAAAGTGTATCGAGTATAAAGTAAAAAGCATTACGCGATTGAAGTTGTCTAGACAGATACAACTTAAATTTATAATACGTACTCGTTCATGTTCTAGAAATGTACTATCTGTTTCATTTGAACGTTTTGTGGGATAAAATCGAAGGAAAAGTCACGTTTATTATACACTCAATCCTCTTTTTACACTGGGATACCTTTTAGAGACTAACGTGTAAAAAAAATGTATGGTGTCCATATAAAAGTTAAGATAGGTTCCATCAGTATATTTGGATAGAATTTCCATCTGAAATATACTTATGATTATAAAAAAACGTTGAAAATTTTTAGTTAACTACCAATGATCAGTTCTTCTTCCATGAATCGGATAAAAAGAGAATCGCGGGTACACAGTTCGAGAATATGTAATAAAAATTTATAAGTAATGAACTAATTACCTTATGAAATTAAGTACGGTATCAGGCAGAGTTTCAGTATCGTTGACACAAGTTCCAGGTCTCGGGTCAGGAACTCTGCTACTTATAACCGGCAACCAAGCCGAAGAAGAAGTCGCCTGTTCCTTGAATTTCCCTTCAAAAGCCTTCTGAATATCCTTTATAGTAAAAGTGCATATCGCCGATCCCATCAAGCCAGTAGAAGCAGTAGTGAAAGCACCATAGAACCTCGAATTATCCCCGGGTATCTTATAAATACTCTCTGCAACAAAAAAAAAACATAGATAAAATCAAAATCCGAAATACATCCATCTAAACACGGACAATCACATAAAAACGATCACAGACTTAGGGCGGTTCCAGGACGTGACACCACGTTTTCAGAAAACGCCCACTCGCCTATCCGCCCACCTGGAGGCTTGTAGTTTTTGCGATTTCATTGCTGAAATCGAAAGGTGTAGGCGGGTTTGGTGCAGAAATCACGGACGGACACGTGCGCAGATAAAATTCGCTTTTATTGCGTCGGATACGTGCCGATTTCGGTGTATGGGGGAGCACCATGGGTTAGGAATTAACCACGTTTCCATAGGTTTCGTGTTGTAAAGACGGTTTCGGATGTGAGCACGATACGTGGTGATTGCGTCATTTTTTTAAAATGAGTCGTTGCAGAGGGAAATTGTATGGAGATCGACAGTTTGGTGCGACGTTTTATAGTATTTTCGGAGATTTTTTTATTCGATCATTGGTTTTATAGATATTCGAAGTATATTCGGATCATTCAGAATGTAATAAAATATATGAAAAAGTATTATATTATACTAACAAGTAAAAATCGTCTATTCAACGAACTGAAAACGATGTCTCGACACTCTTGCATACCCCGAGGACTAGAGTCGCGTCGATTTCTCTTTGATTTTTTTTTTCAGCAGATATTACCAAAATATTTTATACTGAAAAAATACGTAGACTTAACATATATATACAGGCATACATCACTTAGCATTTTCAGAGACGACGTCTTTTCAGATTTTTTTACGCGTCGCGAAGCCTCGAGTCGAACGAAAACACGATCTTTCCCGTGGGAAACGTTCGATTTTATATATATACATTTTTTCTTATTTCATTTTCTGACGATTCGAAGATCTTCGAGTGTATTTATTCGAGAGCTTAACGCTAAAAATATTACCGCAATTGGATTTTCCGATCTGATCGCCGATCGACAAAGTCTGCAGAATTAATCGGAGTGTCTGGAAATCCGCATGATTTACTTACCAATTGAGTATCTACAAATTAAATTTGATACAATTTAAATTACACTATTATTTTTATAAAAAAAAGGTCAAATTTTATATATTTTCTTAGACATATGTTTGATTCGTTGATATGAGTATCAGAGCTTCGGAAAAAAATCGACGCGTTCGGAAAATTCATAGACAGCATTATGTCGTGCATCGAAAAGGGGACGGATTTAAGAAAATAAAAGGGAAAACACGAAAAATGAAACGATATAAAAATATCAAAAATTTATACGTGGCAGTGATTTGCGGGCGTCGCGCGAAAAACGGCGGCTGCATCATTTATTCAGTGCGCGAGTTATTTTTCAATTTTCCGAAGCGTGACAAAAATGGACGATGGAAAAGCCGAAGTTTGTCATGCGTGCCGGGATATCAAAACGCCGGAAGGCTTGACAAGGAAAATGTTTAAGGAAAAGTGAAAATACTCGAGACCAGACCGGTGAGGGAGGGCTCGCTACGGGAGACTGAACGTTCGATGCTGAAATGTAGTATCCGACATTTATGAAAATTCATGAACGAATTCATTTTAGGGATTTTTTTTAATTACTAATTCAAACGGAACTTTTTAAATTTTAATAATCGTTTGATGGATTTATTATGTAAAAATGGTTCGTTCAGCTTAGTACGAGTCTTTCCGCTAAAATGCAGCGGATTATTTTAAAAAAAATTTCAAATTTAAATAAAAAAAAAAATATTTACAAACAATGGTGATATTTTAAATAGATAATGTTTTGTTTACAAGTCAAAATGAAGCATTTTCAATGAATTGAAAAACGAAAATAAACAAAATCGAATACATCCTTTTGACAATGGACGTACAGGGTGAAATGGGATTGGAGACGTTTTAACAAGTAAACGATGTCTCGAATTTCTAGTAAGAAGAGAAAATTCTTCCTCTCACTCAAACATATCGGGAAAACGAATTTCCATCTCTTTCGCAATGACTTGTGTACTTTTCCGTTTGTGTCGCAAGTCAATTTCTCGACGTACGCCAGCTATCTGTTACTTTATAAACGATTTTCCTCTTATGTTGAGTGTATGAAATTTAACTTCTGCACAAATTTCACACACCAAAAAACGCCTAATTTGATCGAAACGTGAAATTCACGACGAAAATTTTGGGAAAATTCGATTATACGACGCGTGTCCAAAAAGGGCAAGTCGTATTTGCATACGGAAAAGGGCTAAACGCAGAGCAAATATTGCGTGATTGCATAGGCTACTAGGGTTTTCCCCCAGTGTCCTTTCACAGACGCGACAGCAATGAGAGATGACGACGACATCGGGAAATCCACCGTGGAAATCCCTGATTCAAATAAGGACAAGAAATCGAAAGGGACTCTGGGAAACTCTGGGAAAACCGGCGAATAAACTGGAAAAAGTCGAACTGCATCTTAAAAAGCGAATTTCTTCAGTGACTCGGATGGGAAATCGGAAAAGTCGTTAAGCGCACTTTTCAGTAAACAATAGCTGTGAAGAAGGTTTAAATCGAGAACGCGACGAGTTTATCGATAAGAGTCCGGAGTATAATTTGATTTTCCTGAATTTGCCGATCACAAAAGATTCATCGGAGGACTACCTGTAGATTGTCAGACTTATACGTATAAGAAACTGCCTGTCACACTGAATATTTTCTTTAAAATATCGCTCCCGAGACGGTCGTAAAGTCTGGGGTAAGCAAACATTACGCAGTCGGATCACGACCCACTCGAACCGAACACCTGCACTCGGACGGCTACCTGTTTTTACCTTCCACCCCATCTCCAGGAAAATTTCCACGGAAAATTATATCTTGGGTGTGTGCGGTAGTCGAAATTCCCGAGTGTGCAAGAATTAATTTTTCCGAATGTGTTTTGCGCTTTCATGCGGTTTTCCCGCATTTTTACGCATTATTTTTCATGTGAAACGAAACTCATTGTAAAATATGAACGTGCATCATAAAAGCTCACTGTAAAGTTATTGTTATTATAATATAGAATAAAATTGATGGCACAGAATAAAATTTCATATAATATAAGCATACGATGATAGAGTCGTTTAAATATCAGGCAACCATTATGCATAGCTTAATGGAAAATTAGATATATATAAATTTAGTATACTAATTTTTAATATAATATAAAATCTAACAATATAATTAAAAAACTGTTTATAATTTATATGTATTTAGGTTATTTTCGATAAGATAAGTTGTCGATGGTTGATAAAAGTGAAAGAGAAAGGGGAACGACGGAACAGAATAATTAGGATTGACGTTCATTGATTAAATGATAAAGGTTGGTGCTGGTTGATTGACGTCCGTTTTCCAGGATACTCTTGTCGAATAAATAAGCGAACGTAAATAAATATAAGAGACGTTTGGAAAATCTCGAATTTCATCACAAACTTGATCTTGATAATTACACGACGAATTTCCCGAGGAAAAACTCAAAAAACTTCTCGAGAAAACGGGGAGATGTATTCACAGCGTATCGGTATAATATGTCGGTCGGAACGAAAACAAATTATGGTCGGAACGCAATAAAGCAAATCGAATAAATATGATGTAATAAGGGCGGTCGGTGGAAATAAATCGAAGCGTACATTTGTTCAGGAGGAAAAACGCTCCTATGATGAAAAATTCAAGCGTATCGTTGATTGCAAGGCAATAAAATTTTATTTTGTCCTGCGGGAATGTAGGTTGAATGTTGCATCTATGAACGAGAACTGAAGTCGTTTTATTTATAGATTGTCGGTAATGAAAATTCAAAATAAAATTATAATAACGAAATTGAACTCAAATAATATTTTATTTAATAAAAAAAAACTAACGAGATCAAAATTTAAAATATAATAATTACAATTCTGAAAAGAGATTCGAATTATCGAAAGTTTCGATATTCCAAAATAAATAATAATCATAACTAAGAAATTTTTCGGGATTAAATTTTCATGAAAAATTAGCCATCACTAATGAAATAATTAAAACTATTATTCTTTTGTATAGGGTCTTTCAAAAGAGATGCTTGATTTTAAAACGTACAATAAAATTTGATAATTTGCACACGTCCTTCAACACTATAACCTTCCGTGGTGATTGACCGTACACTACCGAACAATTGACAACAAATTTGGCAGATGTCACTCTAACAACATGGCCGCTATAACCCAACAAACTTCGAGCGTTCCTATTGAAAGCCTATATTTCACACAGAATACTATGATAGACATTTTCATTCAATATCAAAGCACTCCATCAATTCCAACAGAACAGAACCAGCAACCACTTCAAAACCACATCTCCACAATACAAATTTGCATCAAAAACACAAAAGACACAACAAAAGCCAACATACGTATTTCGTTGAAGTAGAACGGGAACTCTCCAGGTATGCTGCAGTTGAGCCTCGCCTTCAGGTACGTGGCCCAGTTCTGGCTGAGGATGTTCTTGCCTCCGGTGTCACGTTTACAGACCCTGGCCACACGGGAGTACACGGCTTTTCCGCAATTTATGTATTCAACGGCGGTTTCGCGGAAAAAGAATAACACGTAGTCGCCGATGTCAAACGAGCCCACGAAGTTCGGTTCTGGAAAAAAAAATAATATAATGGTTATTCTTTGGACGGGGTTTCGTTTGAATTTTTATGATTTTTGTCATAATTTTCATTAACCCATTACCTCCCATTGTACTCACATGGGTACACTTGTTAAAGGCGTGATTTCATGTTTTCCTACAATGATTATCCTATTAATGATTGTTAATGATGGAAGTAGTTATTCATTTCAACAATAGATGGTATTAGTAATCTATGGAAACAGTCAATATGGCGGGAATGAAATGATAACTGTCTTTCTTGTTAGTTTGTTTTTTTTTTGTCGTGTACTCATGTGAGTACAGTGGGAGGTAATGGGTTAAAATCCCTGTTTTTTTTTTGTCATTTGATTCGTGGTATCTGAACTAGTACATTTTTTATCCCCTATATATAATAGTGGATTTATGTGTGTACATCTGTTCACCTAAGATTTTAAACAAATCAATACAAAAAATATAATTAAAAAAAATCAATATCAATCATCGAATGATCCATTGAAAATCGGCCCACAAAAAAAATCACTTTTCATGAACTTTCATCGCACAATGAAATATTTCATACATCGCACCGGTAAATACGCACAAAATGCGTAGCCGTACGAGCGCAATACGACCGAGTAATCACTCACGTGCTGGATATAAAAAAAAATCACATAACATAAAAACCCATGATGCACATCGTATACGCAAAAAGAATATTAAAGATCGCATGATTGAATCGTTAATAAAGAGGAAGCACGTCGGCCACGAGCCGGCTCTAATGGCCGAACTGGCTCGCGGGAACATTAAGCAGCGCGGGCAATATATCATATCACATGAGGGGCGTAGATTCGAAGCTCACGATCTTTAATGTTGATGATTTGTGGGAGATTATGTTGGCGCGATGATTTCGTGATGATCTTTATGAATTTATTGGTATATGGGCCCGATGTTAATAACATCGGCCGTGGATTGATAACCATACTATTAAGTAATAAAATAAAAATTAAATATATCTATGCAAAAATATTTTATAACCGTGCCGTTGCAAAACGTCTCCAGAATATAAAATTATTATAATGACCATAAAGACTAAATTTCAAGATCGCGATTTTCGAGCTCGAGAATGATGTAAAAAGTGTAGCGATTATTGCCGTTGTTTTAATGGGCATACAGGCTAAATTGGAATTCATTGGAACTCGCATCATATTATAGGAGTAAATAAAAATCAAAATAGTTCATTTGTTATTGTCACCAGAAGTCATATAGTCAAAGCCAGTAGTTGGTAGGTAATAAGCATCATATTATAGACGTTTACTGTATACGCTTAAACACCATATTAGCAAAAAAGTCGCGAGTGTCATTCAAACGAACGAATACACGAACGAATGAACGAGCGAACGAACGAACATACACGGTTGCCAACGTCAAGTAATATGGTTAAAATTATGAGTTTCTGTTTTCTATATACAAAACTACTTGCTGACTTATTTAGTTTGGAATTTTGGTATAATAAGTTTGAGTTTTGAAACTCCATTAATTTCCAATTAGAATATTAAGTATTAGGAATTTTTAAATGAAAACGAAATTTATACAAAATTAATAACTAAAATTTAAACCACAAATAACCACCCGATCCACAACGATCAAATATAACCAATTTCGAAACTGAACTCCCCATCCAACAATATATAATACAACATAATAATATACGATAAACGTCGAAGAATTGGACGACACGTGGCCTAGGTATTTAATAAACGTTGCCTAGGGACCGGTATATTGCGTCGGATAACGAGTGCCCTTTCCCTTACACGCAACACGTACGAAGGTCGGCTGTCGTTAACCCTTTAGTTACCGACGACTCGTTTGTCAAAAGGGACTCGACTACAACCATGATATACTGAGAGATGTGTGGAGAATCGTGTGTGGATATGAACTTATTCGATGCATGAAAGAGCATATTTATCGTCAATATATTAAAGAATGAGTCAATAAATATTGGTACTCACTATCGAGCCATTTCGAGTCGTATTTTAGTGTTCTTTTGAATGCAAACTCTCTTCTTCCTGTAGTGAGGTTGTGCAAGTCCGTTCTGAATATGACAGTGTCAGCTTTGGTGAATTCAGCATTGGTGCCTGAATATAAAGCTGGTAGGTTCCCAGGATTTCCTCGTTCTATCCAAACTGCTGTCGAATTGTCGGCAGGATCGTAAGGACATTTGGCTATGCCCATTCCGATCCCCGGTACGTATTCGTGACGGGGTAAATGTGTCAGGTTCGACTGGAACAGAAAAATAAATCATCAATTAATATACGAATTGTCATCAGTTTCATATTTATAATTGTACAAGTCGGTTATTATTATTTATGTAGCATTAGCTCTTGATTTATTACGAGGTTATGTCACCAAATCCTCAATGATCGTTGAGAATCAACCCCAATATTTTAGGGGAAACGTTTTGCGAATTAGACAAGGGGAACAAAACATAAAATATCCATATAAATAATGTTAATTAAAAGAGTTCTAACATATAATATTTATTACTTATATACAAAAAATTTTAAAGGGGAACTTATATACATTGAATCATAAGGATGATCATAACAATACAACACATGTGAAAATTGCATCGTTAAGCCTCACTCATACTGCAACGATTCAAAAAACACTTCCGCAGCGAAGAAAATGCATTTTTTCGAATAATAAAAATGACAAATGTATCATGTACGTCGCCGCGCGAAATTTTCGCTCTCTTACACGATCTCGCATAATATCAGTGATATATGTTATTTAAAGGGAAGCCCGCGAAATATATTCGCGTATCATCCGAGGCGAGTGCAAGTCTTAAGCAATAAAGATAAGCCCAGCGACATATAAGGGATGTTACAACCCTCGTCGTCGACGATTTAGGGAAAACAACAACGGCGACTTTCAGGTAATCGAAACCTGCGCAAATGTTTGCTCAACGAAAATTCGCAGAGGAATTTAATTTTGCGGATTTTGGCATGTGCCGCCTAATTAATTTTATTGTTACGGAATCGTTGCGTGAATCTGTAATGGGTTCGAAAGTATGGAGCAATTTCGCTTTATCGAGTTCTAGAATCTTAGGAAAAGTACGGCCGCATAATAGACATCGCATGTCAACACAGAATGGAAATACGAAATTAAAAATGACGGAAACATAACTGAATTGTACGTTTTTTTCTGTTATTATACGTATAATTTTAATCGAAGCGATAATCGAGGTTTTGGTGCGTGCGTTCGAATATCACGAATCAGAATTTGACACGTAAATAATAAAAAAAAAAAATTCTATTAGAATATTTATTTACCGCCATGTATTGGGGAAAAATATTGGACACATTGCAGTTTGCCTATAATGAGAATACATCGGGTATTTATGTACCGCGAAAATTCGACATAAAATTGCGCATGCATACGCCATAAAATAAAACGGAGTTTTCCCGAATGCGAATTTTCCGCGTCGTATAAAAATTAGCGAACACACGTGTACGTAAAAGGCCCGAAAGGGGATGGTTTTTATCTCACGGGAAAATTCGACACCGAATTTTCCCTACCGTTAGACGGTTTTTCCGACTAATCTGACGCCGACACGCGAACCTTCGGAAAAACATTGTAGTGTGCTAAGCGTGCAAAAACATGCTACATTCGAAAGAAAAATTTTAATACACAAAAAGGATATATTTATTCAGAATCAAAGTGAAGAATTTATTTGACATAAGATGAATCAAATGATAATACTTGGTCGTTCAAAAAGTAATGCTTTCTATTTATTTGTTCTTAATAAATATTAATTCAATGTAAACGAAATTCGAATATTATAGAGAAAAATCTTTATCGATATTATTTGAAGTCCTGAAACGTTATTATATAATAATATATGTATACTCATTTATATTTGAGGAAGAAGAAATTTTTATAAATTCGATGTAAATAAAATAACTCATTTTTTCATATACACAAAATCAAAATGATTAAATATTTGAGAGTACGATTCAAAAATAAATTAACAAGAAGACAGCTTTCATACATGAAACATGATGAAAAAACTTCATTTTCTTTGACGAAAAAATATTTTATTCTGCAAATACACGAAAATATATACGTACATGAAAAATTCTTGTTTTTCCGCTATTTATTTTTTTCAATATATATACATAATAATTACTTTTAAACTTTTACGAACGAATTTACCTAAAAAATATCAAAAACCGTTTTCCGAAACCGTCACATTCATCACAATTTTATTTCCATCGAAACTCTTGTACTATACATATTTTTGTGTGCGCCACTTGTATAATTTTTTTTAATAACAAAATTTGCGAAATATTCCCTTTGATCTTGTAATTGCGCGTTAAGTCTAGCGCTAAAAGGAAATCCCGAATATTCGCCTCGCGATATTTCCTTCATTTTTTTCTTTATTTTTTTTGAAGAGAGAGAAAATTGTTCTAGACAAGATTAAGCCGTTTTTCCTCCTACGCTTAATATTTTTTTATACCAGGAAAATCTCATCACGTCGCAGCACAATACGTTTCAAATTAAAGTTCAGTCGTAAACACGGATGTATTATATAATTGTTATTTTATGAAAAATGTCATTGAATATTAAAAAAAATAATTAAAACTAAAATTAGATTGATGTATTATACAGTTTCGTTATATTTTTCATAGTATATATGTGTCATATAATATTTCTATATTAAAAATCAATAATAAAATAAAGTACATGCACCTAATAAACGCAAATGCAATTTCGTGACAATAAAACGCATCGAATATTCCGTTCGCGAATTTTCGCCGCACACTCGAAAGAACGAACGTTCCGGCAAACAAACGCCTCAATGAAAACATAAAACGGAAAAGCCTCCCGGGGAAAATTAGATATTTCAATGTTTCCATAAAAAATATAACCGTTTTCCCGCCGGTTTTTTCTTGCTTCCTCTCCCCAAAACCCACCCCTTCACCCCGAAAATGGCGCGACGTATTGAAATGCGCCATATGTAAGGTGAGTGTGATTTCGTTTTACGGTGTCTCGCCGACATCCCGTTTTTTTTTCTTTTCCGGTTTTATGTATTTTTTTTTATTCGATATAAAATATTTTTTTATTAAAAATATTTTTTCGAATGGAAATATGTTTTGTTTTTGTAAAGTTTCATTGTGCAGTGAACCCCCCTATAACGTCGAGATGTAAACCCAAAATATGTACCCGATTTGAATATTTAATTAATAAAAACAAAATAGTTCATTTGTTATTTGTTTGTGACATAAAGGCTATCCGATCCCCGTACTCGATTTGAATATATTTGATATTTAATAAATAAAACCAATTCATTTGTTATTGACACAGACATCTGTCATCGGTGATTACATACATGTATAGGGGATTCAAATATTTTTTCCACTGCGTAATAATCGACGGGTTGCATAGTCGATAGAGAGGCTTTTATAGCATGATATTATAGACGTTATGTGTATACGCATAAAGATCATATACGCATGATGAATAATTTTATAGAAGCAAAAAGATATTCGTATCGGCGCGTAGATCATTTTAAAGTCGCGAGCGTCATCGTGACGAACAGACAGACAGACGGGCCGTTATTATATCCGTTATAATATTATATATACGGGATTTTTACAATCCTATTGAGGTTTTTTTTCACATTAAATTTAACCTTTTAATTATTAAGGTCTTTGCTATTGTTAAATAAATCAACCTGGAAATAGATACTATGGATATGTAACTAACGTTTTTTTTTAAATATTTTCCATGAAATTATAAAAAAATTGAAAAATGAAGAAAATATATTTTTGTTTTTTGAATTTGATCTGCAAAAGGTCTGATTTGAAGTTTATAAGGCTGAATTTTATATGTCTAAGATTGAATTCGGAGTGTAAAGGCTGTATGTAGTTTGTATAGTCAGTAAAAAATATAAATCTGACATATTTCAAATTGAAATTTCAAAAGACTAAGTAGAAACATTTAATACATCAAATATTTTTTATATAGCACATATTTTATTTAAACGATCTACATACCAGATAATTTATCAAAATTCAACTGATACGGAGATCTATAGAATTATACAAGGCATTGAATAATCGAATAAAAAGCACAATAAGCGAATTTCCAGCATAATCCCACCGGACAATAAAAATACGGCGATTAATAAAAACCATTCAACCCAACCCCAATATCAAAAATCGCCACACGAACATAAGGTCATAAGCGTCATATGCACCGAAGAAAAAAATCACTCCCGAATATTTCACGCACGTTTCGACCATAAAAATATTATTGGATGCAACGAAGCGAACAGCATTAAGGGCGAACCGACGCATTGCAACGGGAAAATATACAAGGCGAAAAAAAATAAATATAAAAAGGGAAAAATGTGCAAGAGGCGTGTTCGAGATAAACAATTCTGAGGCGTCCGCCGAAAAGCGACGGCTTCCCCTTTCGCGGGACACCCTGTATAAGAGTCGAAGTACAGGGGGTGCGGAAAAAAGATGTTTTTATTTCGGTCGCGTCTCATTGACGTTTCTATTTCCTGCGAGATACGTTTAGAAAGGTGTCGTTGATGGTGGGGAAATCATCTTATGCTGAAATGTTCGAGTGAGTTTCGGTCGAAATGGATGTTATGAAAATTTCAAAATCATTTTTTTTTACTACAATTATGACATTTATTTTGAATAAATACGAAAAAAATTAAAGTAATTGAAAGATCTTTTATGAAATGTGAATATGTTGAATGTTGCAATACGAAAAATGTGACTTATAATATATTTTCGAATAAATCGGTAAATATTTTTAATAAAACATTTGAAAAGGACAGTTTATTAACTAAAATTATAAATAATACTTACATATACGACCCAATCTTTAGGACTGTGCGCATTAGTTCCGCACAAATATAATCTCGAACCATCTCCCATAGGTTGTATTACTCTTATGTGATTCCGGCAATCGAATGACTGTAAAAACACAAAAAAACACACATCAATAAATATAAAACTAATTACAAATAAACGGAAATCGAACAAAGTAATAACGGTATTCAAACTGGACGAAACTACGTATGAAGTAATATTTTTTTTAAACTATTTTCCGGCTTCGCTTTTTGTTCATACGAAAACGTAGAAGGTTGTATGGAAAAGTTCGCGGAAAGTTAGCTCGGTCGTGTCGAATTCAGTCGGAAAAGTTTCATCCGCTCAGCCTCACCTGCGGAAAATGGGCCCGAAATCAAAAACGAGTGTCCTTTTTCCGACCCGACTCAACTTTGCGCGCGGCGACTTCGAGTTTTCCGACTCGGAAAATTCTCGACGTAATTTTTTTCATCCATTTCTCCAACGCTCGATTTTTATGTTTGTTTACTTTGCCGCGAAAACTTTTCGATTCGATGTGTTTTAGTTTCCTCTCTTTATATCGACACCGTTTATTAAATTTACCTTTTCATTGAATATCGTACATTAGAATTAATTTTTTTTATATAAATTTGATATAAAAAGACTTGAATAGACCATAAAACTCATATTAAGCCATCAATCACAAAGCGAGATGATTGAATTGAGCGAACATATTGAAAAAAAGTTTACCCCCCCCCCCGCCATACGGTAATAGAGCATAAAAAGCGTAATAAATAAGTTTTCTCTCGTTCGAACGAAACAAAATAAAAATAAAATAATACCGGTGGCTGTGCGAAAGAGTTATAAAAACCTTTCGGCCATTTTGCGCGATTTATGGGGCAGTTATTGCAAGAACAAAATGCTTTATGGGATTCGCACACGTCGGCCCCCGGGTGCCCTTTTGGGCCCTACCTGAGAGGCTCGAAAACCAAATATGTTGACCGCCCCTGCCCCGTATTATTTATTTTATTATATATTGTTTATATGAGGGGATGATAGTAATTTATGGAGAAAATCTAATGATACGGGCGGATATCGATACTGTTTTTATTTATATCGTAATGTGTTGTCGAAAAGAATAATTCCATTATTATGCAGAACATGATATTCTTCGTATGCTTTTACAAAGAGTATTCGCAAGAATTCAATTTAATTCGCAACGTTTCCATCGAATCAAATATGTACTTAATATGAAATATGGCGCAAATAAAAGTAACATATTTGAAAGTGCATTCGATTGGAAGTAGGAACGTTATGCGATATGGCTTTTTAGCTGTGCATGTTTTCGATAGATAAAGTGTAAATATCACCATGTGAAACGACTGCAGCAAAAGTGCATTCTATTTCTCTTATGCATGTTGAATAAAACACGACACTGCACAACTTCATCGAAATTTATATGGGAAATTGTATGTTTTAGTTACATTTTCAATGTGAAGGAAACTCACCTCAGATTTCCCTTTGGAAACGCATTGAGCCACATTGCTGGGTTCCAAGTTTAATGCATCTCTCTGCAAAGTAACATAAATTTAATATTCAATGCGTTTTTTAATATTTTATTATAAACAAACAATAAACTCACTTCGCAGAAAGATTGACTGATATTGCTTAAATTCAGCCTGTATACCCTGTCCCTGTAAAAATAAATAAAAAATTGATCAATATTTATTTAAACACACCGAAATCGATATATTTAAAAATACTTACATAGCCCCAACGTATAGTGTATTTCGAGACGTATCCATAAGGAACGTTCTGTAATATAAGTTGCCGCATGTGAACTCCCTCACGTGATCTGTAAAAATACAAAATAAAACAAATTTAATACATATTGAAAAACAATAAGATAAAGACACGTGAGATATTCAATAAAAGGTGTCGCTTGCATTCCTCGATCGACCCACGCAGGACCTCGAGGATAACCGAAGAGCCATTTCGCTCGCTTAAATCCTTTGATCTATTCTAGTGCCCGGGGTGGGCTTTTCCGCGGAAAATTCGTGCACGTTAGTATTTTCCGGGGAAAATTCGTAGGCGGATGCAAGCGTCTAAGGAACACCGCGTGTATCAAAGGAGCGAGCCGCTATTAGATTTGAGCACGCCGAATCGTTATTCGCACCGAGATTTTCAAACTTTTCACACGTATTGTATATTTGAGAAACACAATTATGTATATTTTTTAAAATTTAAACATATTCTCAATAATATTCTTAAATAAAATTTTGAAATTAAGTTAATTTTTTAAACAAAATTGAGCTTCAAAGTTGTATAAAAAATTTGATCCATAGATTTATTTTAATAATTTTTGAAATTATTTAAATTATTTGAAAATATCATGAATTATTATTGAATATATCTATTAAAAAAATATTTGATTTAAAAAAATGTATTCCGATGTCGATTCATATAAAAATTTGAGAATTTATGCGTATCAGTCGGGCGGTGAATTTTTTCCCCTTCGTAGCTTTCAAGACGACGTATGAAAAACATCAAACGGTTTCAGAATATGAACGAGAAAAGGGATGTTCTCTGAAGAGTGTCGGACATCTCTTGGAGTCGGTACAAACCGAAAACAATGAACCGACCCCGAACCGGATGCGGTTACGTACTATAAGCGCCGTACAAAATTCAGTTTTCGACAAAAGTTTCCATGTTAACAACTGGCCGTATGGCACAAAACAAGGGATTACACTCGGTCAGAATAATCCTGAACGTGTTTTATGTGATATAAAGGGTGCTCAGATGTGAAAACTTGTTTCGAAACGGCTAAAGAAGCGTATTGATATAATATCACATGTAAATTTGGAATGAAGTATTCGTTCAAAAGTTATATTTTTGTAGATATAATATAATATAAGAAAATGTTTTGAATTTCAAAGTAAGCACGTAAAATACAAAGTATTTGCTCATGAAACACTCAACTGAAACAGTTGTTTAAATATCAATATAAATTTAAATCGTTGGAATTCAAATTTACACAAAATAATCCTCGAGCACTTAACGTGTTCTTTCATAACTGAAAAATAATAGGATATTATAAAATACAATGAAAATTTATATCTGAAAATTTTTCGTGGCAAATGTTGAGTACACCCTATAAAAGCCAATCTTACAGACGTCCAATTGAAATTATATAAGAAAATATATCGCCTATTGTTCTTTTTGAATTTTCATTTTCGCACACAAAAAGCGTTCTTTTTCGAAGGGGAAAGCTTTTGAACAACTCGATGCATACGTAAATAGCTTGTTACCAAAGTACGACCTCCAAAAATTCTTATACACAGCCAATTTGCAAACGGGTTCGAAAATCTTTAACATGCAAATTCAACACACCCCATCGACACTTTCTTCCGTCTCTCGACGGCCAAACAACCCAAGAACCAACAACAACAACAAAAACAACACAACGAGAACGAACGGCGCGATTTTTCCTTTGTCCATAACGTGAAGAAAAACGGAAAAGTTGATTACCAACGACGACACGGACAGGCGAATAAAATGGCGAAAAAAGGCTCTACAGAGGATAGATAGAGCCTTGGCATGTCTGCGTCTGTTAATTCCGGCGTCGGGGCATTTGCATAAATAAATTATTCATCGGCGCCGCGTCAGGAATCAATATATTCCGTTGTGTACGTGCACATTATTGTGTATTATTGCGCGATATTAAGGCTTCGCTGCGATGGTGTGGGGCGGGCTTAATTCGCCTCGTATCAAACTTTCGCAAAATTGAATTTTAATTCGGCCCAGAACGGGGGAGAGCATGTAAATGAAGACGATTGGAAATATTTTAAGTAACTCCGGCCAAAGTCGCTCGAAACCAGCGATAATGCGAAATTTAAATATTACATTATATACGTATTCAATTAGTTTCGAAAAGTATTGAATTTCGATCTGTCAATTATTTTGAGAGATCTGGCGGCTTCTCGTAGTGAAAGCGTTGGTTTTTAATAAAAGTCGAATGAACGATCCGATATGGCTAGCATTAATTTTGGGCTACTTAGCGTGTTAATTCGAGCGGATACGTTAAATAAGCGACCTCAAACGAAATTATTCGAGCGTGCAAAAATTAGCGAATGCGATTAATACAGACATTGGACGGAGCACACTTAGATGCGATTTTATCGCACGAACCGGTAGCCAATTCGCGGAGCAATCATGCGTTAACCGTTTATCTGTTTAACGTACCACACACTAATCCAATATAATAAATAAACATATCAAACGGAGGCATCATTATGTAAGAAGAATAACTAATATTCTAACCAAATTAAAAAAATATATATAATCAAAAAAATAATAATTCGTATAAAATCGTATTGCATTATAAATACATGTAATACGATATTAAAATTATGTTAATACAAAATTGTTTGAAAAATACTTGTGTATAATTGTTTCTCTGAAATTTCCTGGTTTTTAATGGAATCTGTATATGAAGATATTCTGAAAACTGTGTATGATGGTATGGCATCGTTTTGCGGTGGAATTTCGAAAATTATTCAGTTGTGCGAAATGTGCAGAGTATCCAGTGCATATCTTGAGGATTTCGCGTTGCAGACATGATGCATTTTTGTCGGCTTTGATATTTTCAAAATGTGCTCGGCCGAACGCGAGGAATGCAGACTATTTTCCGTGCGATTTATTGCGTGCACTGGGTGGTCCCAAAAAATACGAAATAGCAATATAAAAACTATTTTTTGTAAACGTAACACAATCATCATGTCGTAATCTAACTTTTTTTACATCATAACACAATAGTAGGTACTCGAATCCAAACCGCAAACAATATCAAAAGATACATATCTAAACAATAAACCTCGGACCAATCGGCACGTATCAGATAGCCAGTATCGCATTTCACGTTTGTTTTTCCGGATTTTCCAATTTATGAAATTCGATGCGGTTTTTGAAAATACACACAATACTCCTACGTTTCAATATGGCTAATTCGATTTGTACAATTCGCAAGATTTAGAGAAAGTGCATCCGATTCGGTTGTTCGTATTAAGTTCAGTAGCGGTCGGTTAGGGTACAATATCAAAGTGTGGAGTTTCGTTGGACGATAAAGTTACTTTGACAGTTGAATGTCCGATTCTGTTTTAGATTGTTCACCGAGGCATGTGCAGTTTTGAACTAACTTCTCTGCTTCACATAAATTAATGCCGAAAATATACCGTGTTTTGTTTATATGCAGTGCATGATTTATGTTCGAAAACAGACAGGTTTGTTTTTGATATATTCGGTTTTGAACGAAGTGAAAGTACGTAATAAATCAAAACCACGGATAAATCTTTAATGGCACTAAACTGAAATCTATTTAATTAAGTCGCACAATTAATCTGTGAATTCCGACTTTATACTACAATAAACGTAGTCGCCTATTTATACTGATAGCTAAACCTAAAACGTTATATAATACGAAAGTGAATTCGCCGTTTATATTCGGAACGTGTCGTTACCATAATATAACCAATAACAAAATAACGGCGCAGTATAGTGAAACGCAAGACTGTGCGTAATTGAATCGTTAACGATTAGCGAGAGCCCATTGGACAAATCTCGGATTCTCAAACTATTTATATCTCTATAAAAGAGAAGATTTCTAGTCAGAGATATACAATCTTTATTGATAAAACAAAATATTTTTATCAAAAAAAAAAAAAAAACAAACGAAATTTTCAAATGCCACACGAATCAAAGTATCATTCAATTTTTTTATTTTAAACGTATGATCAAGATCTCAAAATTTATTTATGCATTTACAACATACTTCAAATCGAGTATTTTTCATCACTTTAAGGATTTTTAAATTAATGAAAAAATCATCGAAATTCTAGTCTTTTTTGCAGAAAAATTCGACGAGTTTTGGGAAGTCGCGAAGTCCAAGTTTTCGTTTCTCGGCAATTAAACGTCGTTAATCGGCGTCGTTAACGGCCGACCGTAACGAGGCTGGGACTAAAGCGCAATATAACCCAACTCTAAATGGTTCCGTGTAATATTATTTAACGTTTCGCGGATTTGCGTTTGTTCCGAACGACGGTTAACGAATCAAAATGGTGAACGTTGACGGGACACGTATGTCAAGCTATAAACTGTTAAAGTTTATGTGCAGACATTGTATTTGCATTGATATTCAATAATAACCAAGCTTTCGAAGTTTTGAATCGATATATTAATTATTGAAAGAGCAATGAAAATAGTTACGCAACGATTATAATATAAATGCAATTACTATCTTTTGAATAAAGGCTCGATTTTCCGTCGCATTAATCGCCTATAAATAAAATCGAACTTTGCGACTTTTATTATCGTTTTTAAACACGGTCACTTTGAGGCCGTTAAATAAATTCGATCCAGATCCAAGCGGACGGGAAACGATAAACGATCGATCGTTAAGAGCGTTAATGAGCGAAAAAAGAAAAAGTCGTAAAAAAATCTTTTATATTTAAAGAGGCATTCATTAATATATAATATTACACGGTTTGCGGGGTTCCATTTTCAAATCTCCCCGCTCGTTCAGGTCTCTACGATTTTTCGATTCAACTTTTGTTGGATTGAGTTTTTTTCACGTTTTATCGTCCTGTTTTATTTTATGATCGTTTCATATTTGATTTCGGTTTTATTGTTTAATTCGACGGCAATGGGGATGAGATTTTATCGTTTGTCTGCCAGTGAATTCGTTAGTGCACGTAAAGGTCGATGAATCATTTGCGGGATGACTGGTTGGTTTCTACGAAGATTACTCATAGCATACCTTTCGAATTCGGAATTTATTGGCTCAATATAAAAGCGAATTCTTCGAATCGCTCATTACATTGATCATGCTAAAAAAGTACAAATTGCACGTTGTGTAGTTATGGTAAAACAAAAAAAATCGTCAATATGATCATATACAAATTCATTTTAAAATATATTGTAAAGGATTTTTCAATAGGTACGCTCGAAGTCTATTGGGTTATAACAGCAATGTTATTAAAGTGACATCTGTCGAGTTTGCTGTTAATCGCTTAAACCGCAAATTATTGACGATATCAAATGCTATCCAGTAAATTCAACAAGATTTATGCATCAAAATCATTGAAAACTGAATATGTGCCACCAAGCAATGCTGCGGTGGAAATTTGAATGATTTAAGCCAATGTTTGAAAATTTTCAACAAGCAACCTTAAATAAGTTATGTTTAAACGTAAATAATTATTCAAAAAATCCAAAATATAACACAATTCTACACGTTGAAAACATACCCTGATACACATTTGATACAACCAGCAAAAAATACAATAGCGAAAACGTTTCAGGGAGTTAACCCGTCGCGTGTTAATGAAAACGTACGCGTGATAACATCATCACGATACACGCCAGAGATCCATCGCATATCGCACATATTATAATAATAATACAATACGATGCGTACAATAATAATGGGTACGAAATGGAAATTGTTCCTCCGACGTGTGACAAGCGAAGATGACAGACAGAATGACAGTGACAACCGCAGAGCGTGATTTATGAAATTACGCGGTGCGGCAACAATACGCACATGGAGCGTTTCGACTCGTGTACACTAATTGAAAGTAAACGAAAATCGTGCATTTGATGTGTGTCTGAATTTGAGATGTGTTTGTTTTTATTCAGATGACAGTTTGATGGGATTTGAGCGAAAGTTTTGAAAGAAAATGTCTAGTGATCGTGTAGTGTTTGAATATGCCTAGATAATTTCGAATTGATCAAATAGCAAAATAAAATAATTGTATATTTAATATATTCTTCAAATACATCAAAACGACATTACGTTTCACCCTAACAATATGAAAACCATATAAAAAAATACAATCGAGCACACGACATCGAATCGAATATTAAAATGCACACCGAATTCAAAAGTCGCATTTCACTCGAAGCGTACAGAATAAACCGAGAAAAACACAATGCGAAGAGCGTGAAAAGCTCACGCGCGAGAATTTCGCAAATATACGAGTGTGTATGTGAAGATATTGTCGACGTACTCGGATGCACGAGTCTATCGAGTGACAAAATCATATTTCAATTTATATTTGAGACGACGACGCGGCGGAAGGCTTCGTCGAGTTTTCCCGAAGGTTGGCCGGGAAAACAAGTCAGGCGAAAATCCGCGACACATTTTCCCCCCGGAAAAGCTCGCGGGAGGCGGACGAAAATTCGCACGTGTGTTTCGCGCTCGGAATTTTTCTTATTTACATATCTGAGGGGTTGAAGTGAAATTTTCGATGTTATTTTGTAAAGTGACATTTGTTTACATTTATTGATTTAGATGTGAATCATATTTATAGACTTAAAAGATACTCATATTAAATAATAAATTGCTTGTATTTATGAACATTTTCGCACGTAATAACTATATTTAGCCGCTTAAAATCCACAAAGCCCACAATAAATCAATTAGGTACAAATTAAGAGCGTAAAAAGCTCGGTTAAGCGCACAAAAATACAGTTGAAACACCCTTTTTTCAGAAGACTCCATATCAAAACAGCTTGAGAGAGCCGGACGCACACATGAATAAAAATTACTTGATATATAAAAAGGAGACGCAATGTGTGTGTTCTAGCCGAGGCGCAAAACCCGAACGGGATTATGCAAATTCGCCCCAGATAAAAAAGCGAAGCCTACACCACTCTTAGCTGAAAATATTCCCTCGGTAATATGTGAGGATTTCAGATGCAAAACTCACAAATTCCTATTTACCATTCGTAAGAAGAAGTCTATTAATTTAACGATCATTTTAAAATCATATCCAATGCACTAATTTTTATAAATTACTTCAATCAATTTAATAATCAGTAAATGATTGTATAAAATTAAATTTTTATAATATTATACTGGATATATACATGGTAAAAAAATTATTTTAATATTTAATACACAAGCTGTCTTGACATATTGACTATTCTCTAAATATTTTTTTTATAAATCAATTTGAGTATAAATATCATTAAAGAACGATCAAGTTCCATAATTTCCTTTACAACATTTGAAATAAAAGTCCTCAAACATCCTTCTAGGTATGATATACGGGTCCGGGCCGAAAGTTTCGTTCAGGCACCGCCATAAATTTCCGTCGTCGAAATTCGGGGACACGGCCCGAAAGGTACATGCGAATTTGTGTACCTTTTGTACAAAAAAATTGTGCACATAGGTGTATAGAACGAGACCGTAAGTAATGGTACAGGATTCGCGTAACAGGTGCGACCGCACGGGCATTAAGGAGAAACAAAAGTATGCAAATTTCGGCGAAAGGGTCTTCGGTGTTGGGACGGAATCGTATAGGGTTGTATGTTTTGTGGGCAAAAGATGTGTTTCGGTTTATGTGGTTATAGTTTTTTTGAATTCGAAAGTTTGAGAGAATCGAAATGCTTGGTATTTGATTGTAAACGATAGTTTGTTTGATATAGAATGATTTAAAATTGTCTTATACATCACATTTATTGTGTTAACATAAAATAAAATCAAATCCCTATATAGGTATAAATAAAGATGAGCATTTCCCGTGATACTTTAACTTGCGTTTGTGTATGATAATATGGAATTGTCAAAAATTTTATTGGACGTAATAAACCCCCATATGAATACGCCTAAAAACGGGGAAAACGTAAATTATACAGGGAGATACCCTTTTACGCTTAATAGCACATAAAACAAAGGATTTTTACTATTGTTTTTTTTATATGTAAAAATATACATAAGTACGCACAAAATATCGTATCTTCAGAATACAAAAACGAAAGTTTTTACGGTTAAAAAAAAAGGAAAAAGTGACACGCATATTCGTTCCCATAAATCCGCGTATGATTTATTTCGGCTCCGTCCGACACGGAAAAGCTCTGAATTTTCCCCGAGTTTTCCGCGGCCGTATAGCGCATTAAGCGCAATACTAAAAAAAAACTATCGGACGAACTGAAAAAAAAGCCTTTGCATGTATTGGGAGTTTCGAAATTGGCAGTTTTTATCGAATATTCGACAACAGAGACTACGTTCACATGAAATCATAAATGTATACGTTGTTGCGTTTGAAATGTATATTTTTTTTCGTTTTGCTTATATTTTTTTTATTAAAAAAACTGTTATATGGTTTAAATTTTTCTTTTTTTATATATAAATAGGATTAATATTATTTTGAATAAATATTAATAACGGCTGAAGATGAAGTTCCCAAATCCAGCTTACGGGCACACGTTATCAACAACACAAACTTGATTTTACGGTTCTTTGAATACAAAGTCCCAATTTCTGACGAGAGGCATCCTCTCTCCCACTCCCCTGCATCTTTAAAATGTGCCTATTTATTACTTAATATTATTATAATACAAATTATAATATGATACGAACGAACACGCCCGTCTACCCGGCTCACGACCCGGCCCTTCTCCAGCGGCGGGAATTAATTTTGAACTAATCAAAATCTGATTTGCGCTAATGTATTATCCAAAGCATTTTCAAATTTGATTAATTTAGGATTTCACCGGGTTGCGTGGTTTGGGTAATGCTATCCCGAACGAGGATTATTTCCGCACGAAGACGGTGACGATCGCGAATATTGCCTGCGATCCCTGTCTCGAATATTGCGCGATATTCAGGAAATGAATTTTTAAGTATTTATATGGTAAATATAAAGTCGCGCGTGGGAGTAGCTTTTTCTTCTCCGTGGAGCTTTCGACTTGTGTGATAAATGATTGAGTTCATCGGCAGATGTCAAAGAAGTCATAAAGAAAATGAAAAATCAATGTGGAAACGTGCGGAAAATCTGCCAAAATATGTGAGGAATATATACGTAGATTTATATATTTTATGCTTCCGCTTTGTAAAAGTTACGTTACGTTTTCAACAGACGTATACTTTATCGTAAAATTATCGATTTTGATGCTATAAATACTCAAATACTAAGAATTCATGCCAATAAAATCTGA
Source organism: Hydropsyche betteni (assembly GCA_028571205.2). Taxonomy (NCBI): domain Eukaryota; kingdom Metazoa; phylum Arthropoda; class Insecta; order Trichoptera; family Hydropsychidae; genus Hydropsyche; species Hydropsyche betteni. The sequence continues at coordinate 474,210 of JAOXNN020000009.1, forward strand.
ATATATCAAAAAAAATTCTGTTTTAGATACAAACAAGGAAATAATGTTTTAGTATGATTATTAATATAATAATTTATTAAAAATAATCACTCTGTATATTTTAATATCAAAATAATAAAAAATTAAATTTTGATTCATTGACGTATTTTGTAATGAATCGATTCTTTAAAGGGTTTAAAATTCAACGACCGTGTACGTATTTTTCCGGTGTGTTTGCAGCGCGTCCCGCTTTTCTATCGGCGTGAAAGAGTTCCGATGGAAAATTTTCACAGGAAAACGCTAAGCTGTTTCTCAAAGAAGTAGAAGAAGAAGTGGAAGTACATAGGAGAGCATAGGAAGGAAAAGTGTATGTGCGAGAGCGCACCGTTGAGAATTGGGAAACTCCGTTAACACTTCACAGAGCAAATCTGGAGATTGCCAAAGAATTCGAACATACATACCCCGCTTTTGAGAAATTTCGTATTTATAAATTGTACATATCTGCAAGCAAAAATTTGAAAGGCAATAAACGAAAAATGTACGGGGTGATTATTCGAATGAACCAAGTTCAACTACTATTAAAATCTAAAATTCCCAAATAACAAATCGATACGCTCCATAAAAATGCGCCATAAAGTGGGGTAAGAAAGGTCTCCGATACTCAAAAGTAAATAACCCAATCTTTACGATAGCAACGCCCAAAAAAATCTAAGTACTGACTATGCCAAATCTACTGGGTACTGCCGAGTACCCGTCGAGTACCACCAATAAAGGTGAGGGGTCCATCATTGGAAAGGGCGAAGAAATAAGGAGTCGCAGATTGTCCATGGGGGGTCATGGCTTGAGGAAAGGGCCTGTCCTATTCCCAGTCCGGTCATATTAATTTGGAGGGACGCGTGACCGTGACATTTGATGGGGTCAGATTCTAACCCCATCGGTTCTATGGAAAGTGGTGTCTAAACAACTGAGTGGGTCTAATTTTTTTTGTAGTATTGTTCGAAAACATATTGTTAAGTCAAGCATTTGCCTATTTCACATAAATTATACATGTATGTACTGGTTCGATGCTCTATTGAAATATTTAGTAGAGTTTAGTGAAAATTTTTCATTATAAAATATCCCTGAATAGAAAAAATTAATAATTGAATAAATCATAATAAGTATCTATTTGCACAGATATATTGACCTGAATCTCTCCCATATTAAAAAATCGGCAAAAACCTCCAAAAAAATGAAACTCAACGAACACAAAGAATAAACAATCGCACGTGTCGCAGGGAAAATTGCTTTACATTTTACAATGTTTACGATTCAAAAAGGGAATTGTATCAATCTAGCGTTCAAACAAGGTACACATTCACCTCTGTACAATCCACCGTTATATTATATAGTTTTGCGATAATGCGATCGGTTCAAAGGGGAAATCAATTCGGTGCAATTGCAGTTGCGTTAACCAACCGACTCCCCCATACGAGGGTCGGTTTGGGCTGGATTGGGTTGAGTTAAAATTGGGATGGATTGTGGGTGGTGGGTGGTAAAGTGGGGTGTGCCTAAACTGCAAAATCGTTCGTCATTCGCAGATCGAAAGGAGCGACACCCCCTTTTCTATTTTTTTTCAACCCCGCGAGATTTTTTCAATCGCCCCACGTTGGAAAGTCAGATAGGTGAGTCGATTTGGGTGTTCTTTGTGATGAAATATATATTTTTTCATTTAATATTTCGATGATTGCTGAAATATTATTCACTTTAAATTTTAAAAAAGTGATAATTTTTACTCAAACATATTAGATTTCTCACATGTGTCATTTTGATTTTATAATTAGATAAATTTTATAAATATTCAATATAGTAATAAAATGTATCGTTAAACTTGAAAATTTTAATATTGATTCAAACGTAAAACTATTTGTTCGTAAATAAGTATAAAAGCTCAGTTTTTTGATCGAAAAAGTATCGAATTCTGTGAAAATCTAATAAAAAAACCGTTCTTTTTGTTGTATGGTCACCCCATTTGCAATGGGGGACGGTTTTTCACAAAAGAACGGTTCTATCGAAACGACACGGCCCCCCTTAAGTTGTTTTGTGTTATTGAAAATTGTTACAAGAAAAAAGTGCATTCCGGCTGGAAAGCAGCCCACCTTTACCTACAACGATTTCCTTACACTCTATCGATCCAGATCAGCCTTTCTCAAATTCACTTTTTCGTACCATAACGATAAAAAGTCAATCTTATATAAACGAAAAAGTGTAAGGGACAAATTGCGATAGCAAAAGTGAATTTGGCACCGCGCACGTATATGAAATATAATATTTTCAATTATGATCGCGTCTAATGTAATAAAATCAAACGTCGGCGGGGGTCATAATGGGGGTGCTTTGTGAGCAGATTGATTTTTTTTTCATATCAAATAAAACTGCGAATGAGGGTTGCAGTTCTTAAGAGCGTCGGGCTTCTAAAAGCTTTCGTATTCCAATTATGGAAATTAAATAAATAATTGAAAAGTAGAAACATATTCAATAGGAAATCGCGATGAGTCAGTGAAATAATATTTGATTGCTCTTCAATGCGAACAATACTGCAATTTCGAACGAATAACTGAATAAAGTGGAAGAATTTCGAATTTCCAATTAATCACGATTATATAAGAAAGCTGAATTTGAAATATGAAGGATTAACGAAATTTCGACTTTGAAGCTTTCGAACCTCAAAAGCAGACATCGTCGCGACGTCGTTTTTTTTCCACCGCCGCGAAACAGATAACTTTCGGCAACTTTTTGCGAAACTTTCTCCAAGCACACATAATTCACTTTTCTCATTTTCCCCCTCAGCCCTACACCCCTCGTCTTCTGAATATGGCCAGGAAAACGAGAAAACCGCCCCCGGAACGGAATAGTGAAAAACCCGAGCACCCCATAGTAAATCTATGAGGGACATCGAATCGAAACCCACAATCTACGATACTAATAGAAAAAACGATATTTACATACACACAATCGTTAAATTTAATGATGGGGTAATATTTAATGATTTATAGATATACTTAAAGTCATTTTAATAGATAAATTATATATGATTATGTTTCATAAGTATCAATGAAAAGAATGGTGTTTACTATAAAAAAAGTTGATTAAAAGATCGTTTAAGAATTTTAATATAAAAATAATAATGAGTGATATATAAATATTCTTTCAGATTGATATTGCGATATTTGATCCTGAAAACCCCTATATGTGTTATGTGAGGGGCGGTGAAACGGAGACATTGATATGTTTTGGTTACGTTTGAGAAATGTCTTTCGTACGTCATGTTGCACTGAATGACGTGACTCCTCGGATCCTTCGCTTATCCACCCCACCTGAAAGGGAGGCTTTTGGGGTGGCTATACAGTTTTTTTTCATGGCTTCGGGTGAGTATCTTTGGTGGAAGGATGTCTTATCTGCGTACGTAACTGCCGACGCAGGTGGAAAGCCATTCGGGGAAAAAGTGCATTTTCCGGACGCGCCCCTTTGAGCTTTTCCGGCTTGATTCGGTGTCAGTTCAAGAATTTTCATTTGCTTTTCATGGGAAATGTTGGAATGGAAGTAATTGCATCTGATGCGCTAATATTGCATACGATTTAGTTTGAATTAAAAAAGGTTTTGCGGAGAATTTATAAAAAAATATATTGATATTGATATAATGAAACTTTATATGATAAATGTAATTTCAGAATCCGTTTTCTCCAAACAAGGAAATTGAGTTAATCTGTTTAATTCAAATGAACGCTTTCGTTAATATGAAAAAATAATAAACAAAAGAGCCGTTTTTCTATAGGAAAAAATTAAATATAAGAATTTTTTAACAAAAGGCAATGAATTTTTTTGTATAAATATGAATAAGAGAGCTTTGAGAGTTTCCGTATTGAATTTTCCTCGTTTACCGGGCAAAATAATACATAACATGTTCATTTTTCATTAAAAAAATAAAATATGTGAATTTCATACGAACACCGTTTGCGATAATGAACAACGCAATTTTAATCCAACACACCTCAAATTAGAATATTTCCATCACAGGGCGTCGAACAGAACTTTCGAATTCGGCCGGCCCCGAAAATGCAAATCCCATCGAAATAATATGAGTCGCAAATTATATGAAATTTCAAAAGTGGGAAGCGCCCGGCTTAATTTAAACTTTTAAATTATGGAAACGTCCCGGCACGAACTGATCAAATATTTATTTTTTTCCCTTAAACGAAGGGACGGCTGAGGGCGGAGAAAAAATAAACGGAGCGGGAGGGGTGCTTCTTCTATCTTCTTGAAATTTTTTTATCGTCTTAATGTCGCACAACAAAGTTTCAAAATAAAAAAGGAGACGTTCCTCGAAAGGCAGAGAGACTCTCGTCCTTTGACGAGCATCCCAGGTGCGGACTATTGCGAATTCGTAATAAGAAAAAGTCGTAATTTCGCCAGAGACCCGCACGCTTTATTATTTATTATATCCTTAGATGTATGTTTGTACCTAAGAATGAGTCCCGTTTTATGATTTTTTGAAAATTTTATATCCCGAGCCCGAAGAAAGTTTAATACCGCTGAATCTAATGAATGACCAAACCAAAATATCAACAAAACAAGTTAGAATACGATGCGGAAATTTTTCGCAACTTTTCTAAGAGATCAGAATATATGTTTATGTAATTACAAGTTTGAAATGTATAATAGATAGAGTGAATTCGTGTACATGATGTGCAAAATAGTGTTGGTGTCTGAGAATATTAACTAGGACCAAAGTTCCTCGCGAAGACAGTGAACATGAAATATGTATGAGGACGAAGAGTCTCATAATTAAAATAAAAGCGACTAGAACCACAGCGAGGCCAATCAAAATCAAAATAGAAAAGGGGGTTTGATAAAAAAGTCGGAAACTTTCGCAATGTCGGTGTAAAAAGCTTCGCGAAAGTTTGATTTTCAAAGCGTATCCTTATAGTGAATTCATATAACCCTTTCAAGGAAATAAATTAAAATATCCAATAACACAACATACTATAAAAAATAACAAAATAAAAAAAAAAACACAATAGAACCCTTCATTCGCGACATCGACAAAACTCAAATCCTTCCATTATCAAAACAAATACACACGCATCACACACAAGCAGAACCTTTATTTTTCGATAGTCGCCATATTGAGAGGTTCGAGATTGCGGAACAATAAACCCGTCAACTTCGGACCGTCCCAATAAGGCGTTGATTAGATTACCCAAACACCGGAGGGGGTGGCAAAGAGGGTGGAAAGTGGGCGGTCAGGACCTAATTCTAACGGTAAACAAAAGACGGATCAAACAATAAAAACTTTGATTGCTCCCGAGGACGGCGCGGAAAAAAGGTCAGCAAATTGAATATGGCCGATGGAAGGATTTTCGCGAGCTGGAAACTATTGTTCCCGGGAAAAGCTAGTGTGCTTTTCTTCTGGCTTTTACCCGGGGCTTTCGTTTTTCCACTCGTCGAAATTGCGTGGAAATCGCATTACTTAATCTCGGACGGGCGCTGCGAATAAAACGGACGAAAAAATGTATGTGTGCGTTCCTAGAGATTTCTTTAGTAACGGTATTGAGTTATACGGGACGCATAAAACAAATAAGCGTGTGGATTTTTTTTTTTAGAAAACGTATAATAAATTATTTATAATAATAATATCTCCTATATTTAAAAGCGGATTTCTGTTTTTATGTCCGTTTGTCCGTCTGTTCGATGAAGCTCGCGACTTTAAAACGAAGCGTAGATACGATCATTTTTTTGCGTCTATAAAATTATTGAAAATTATTCTAATAATAATGCATATACACTTAACGTCTATAATATCATGCTTATGAAAGCGTCTCTATTGACTTATGCAATACGTCGATTATTACGCAGTGGAAAAAATATTTGAATCCCCTATATATAATCACGGATGACAGATGTCTGTGTTTGCTGAGGCTCTCGACGTATTGTTTCAATTTAGCCTTTATGCCGTTCAAATATAACAGCTACAATCGTTACACAAGAACGGCTATAACGCGAGCGCCAAATTCAGTCTTTATGGTGATTATAATAACGGCTATAATCTTATACTATATAATCTTATATTCTGGAGACATTTCGCAAGGGAATGGTTATATGTTTGCATATATTCAATTAAAAAATATTTCGAGTATAAAATCAAATGAAACATTGAAAATAAAAAGAAAATAAAATAACATCAAAATATTACGACTATTTCTGGAATAATAAGCAAATCGAATCATCGCGTGAATAAATAGAAAGTCTTGCGTTGTCTGGTACTCATTCGGTCGTTTTTTTCGCGCAGAGAAAACAGACCGAAACTCCGCGGATTTTCCTTTGGATTTTTCCAGTCTGACGAAATCGGAAAAGTCGTAAATGTGTACGTAAGAAAGCGTATTTTCAGAGTCGTTGGCCGTGAAAAGTTTACCTGTCTGGCGCTGATTTTGTTTAACGCGAAACGTACAAGATTATATACATTGTATCTGTGTAAGCGCAGATTGTTTGAACTAGACGAGCTCTAAGTCTATTTAAATATACAAAAATAAAATATTAAATAGCTCGGACTGAGTTTGAAATATCTAAAAACTATTCGACGCCTTTACGAATAAAATTTAACAGCGAGAAATTTACATACTGGAGAAAATTCAATTGAATTTTTAAACATCTTCAAAAGAACAAACTTGCTCCTAAGTGTTAAAATAATATTTATAAATAATAAAACCTCATCCCCTATATACGAAAATACATTAAATTCATTCTAAATATTTGCCATACAATAGATCAAAAGACGTTAAACAAATTAATCAACCGACACATAATAATAAAGAATCACCATTCGACCGCAGGGGAATATGCAGGAATCCTTTGCAAACAGTATCCAAAGTCGCGACAAAAGCTCGATATTTACACAATTAAAACTGAGCCCCCGGTCTGTGGGGTAGAAAAATAAGGGTGCAAAGTAAAAAAATAGAATAAATAGAACGAATTCGAAAGGTGGCCGAGTAAAAAAGAACGTGTTCGACGAAAGGAAACACGATTTTCGCGGGTATTTCGTGCGAGAAAAAAAAATGGAGTTATCTGAAGATCCTGGCCTCGGGGGTTGTTCGGAGGATCTCGAAGGAATTTAGGCGATAGACATATTATATTATATGTTGTATGTATGAACACGTGTATGGATGAGAGGAAAAAATTTGGTTAAAATACACATTCGCGGAGGAAAAGCGTTTACGAAGTCGAGAAATAGTGTGAACATGTCGAAGGAAATATACGCGGGATTTTTTTTGCGGTTGAATAAGTAAATTCTACATATGTTCGTATATTGAATATATTTAAATGTAAATATAATATATAATTAAATAAACTTTTGTAAGACAAATAAATAAATAAGAGTTTGATTAAATCGTAGGAAAATATTTGTAATAAGAATATGTTTGGAAATAGCAGATTCGAAAATAACTTATAAAGGGTCGGTAGATGATATTTATAAAAGAGATAAAAACTATCAAATACGAAAAAAGAAACACCTGATCTCATGAATACTTAGAATTTCACACAACAGTCGTATATATCAATTTTTGCCGGAAAAAAGGGCTGATCGAATATCGCTGAGTAAGAACTAAAAGGGAAATATTCTGCACAACAGTGGTATATAACCTACGAATTTTTCAATATATATTTTTTTAAAAGCCAAGATTCAAATAAAATTTGTTTGATTTATCTAAAAACATCCAATTTCATTGAAAATAAAATAAAAATTTCAATTTCACAATTTGAACCCACCAAAAAATTTTGAGCTCCCATCTCTTTCCCGGAAATTTCCAATAGTTTTTCAAATTCAATCAACACCGAAACACACCCCCATCCAAAAAAAGGTTACTGACCACTACCATGCACAGAAACACACCCTCCCCGTACAGCCTCTCGGGCATAACGGGATCCAATTCCGCAGTTAGGGCCGTATATATTTCCATTTGTATGCCGATTGGCGATCGCGGAGAATTCGCACCATTCCGCACCGGGGAATTGTTGGCAGAAATTAGAGATATATATCTGTCCTGTCGGCCGGTGTGCGACGAATAGTCAAATCCGCCATGGCTATGTGGTGAGGGGTGTCTCGAAAGTTCGACGATTCACCGTACGGAGGGTGTCTGTGATGAGTGTTTGAAGTTTCGTTCGGCAATTTGCGGATCCCGACTTATGCAATTGCCGCTCTGATTGAGTTAATTGTTAAAGAAAATTTTATATGAAATTTTAAATCAGTTCCCTATACGTGTTGTGTATATTCGATATTTATTATCATTGCTTTCGGATTGCGCTGTAAGGGAAATGTATTTCCCCTTAATTTCAATTTACATTTATGGAGCAATAACGTGGAACCGTCGCGGGTTAAGCTCGATATTAAACTCAAATAATAAACAAGCAAGCCTGTTTCAATTCAATATAACAATATTTTGAACATCCAAAAGAAAATTTAAATCTGAAATAACAAAAAAATCGATTTAAATTTCAAAATATATAAAGTGTTAAGTTTATAAGTTTGCGAGTATTTAAGAGTCTCTCGAAGATATCGTATCGGTATATATCGAAGAAACGTCTAGAAACTTTCCAACTGCTGTTATCGCGCACGTACGTACACGTGAGTGCATCCGATTGCATTTGCGGAATAAATTTCGCACACCGGAAAACTCGGTGGCCATTTTCGCGAATAAATATAAATAAATCGCGACGGAATGGCCGATTCGAGCGACGCGTCCGATAAACGGCGCCGTGGAAATTCGAAAAAGTACCGAAACCTTCCCCGCATACGAACGTCCGATTTGAAAAAAATATATAAACTATTTAAAACGTCTGCGATTTTCCACGTGAGAAAATTCATACGAATCGAACATGGTCGGAGAGCGTTTTGGAGGTGTCGATTTATATCGCGTCGAAGGGTCCGAACAAAGGGCCGTACATATATATATATATTTGGGCATAGTGTATGTGTGTGTATTCAATCAGATTACTGGTCCTTTCGGGGTGCTTTAAGGGACTGAAGGGATTCATTATTTTTCGCGAATTCGTTTGTCGGGAAAAGCGCGTCGGAAAATCGCCACCGTATAAAAGAGGATTCTGTTTTTCTTTTATTCACGCAAGATCGATTGACAACTCGTTTTGCGTTTCGAGTGTTTCTCAATAATCAATGGGATTCGGAACATGTTTGGGAATTCAACCTATTTTTTTTTTAAATATTATATACATTTTATTTTGTAAATAACATAAATAATTTTGTTTACTAAGCTAGAATTTTTACAAATAAATAAGATTGTATGAAAAAGTTTATATGATGTGATTTGCTAAAAGTAACTATTATAAAATAAACATTATTATTATTATTATCATTACAATTTTTATTATGAGAAAAATTTGATTTGATTAAAAAAAATAAAACGATGTGAAAATATTTTCTGAATGGATATTATACATTGCTCCATTAAAAAAAGTTACCCTCCCATCGCAACTGCAATCGATTCCAACCGAGTAATAATAACAGACGCTTTTTCCGCATCCTCGTCGAAGAATTCATGTTATGCAAACGAAACAACGGCAACAACAAGAACAACAAATGTTTAAAAAAAAAATAATTAAATAAAACGAGAGCGTGCCGCGATTAATCACCCCGAAAGCGTCGAGTCACGGTTGGGCCTCTGTTAATTGTGAAAAAGCGTAGGGTATATGTTCGAATTTTTTTTTCTACAGTGTAAAAATATTTCAGCTGAATATTGGAGGGATAGAAGAATTCGAGGGCAGAAGGGTTAACGTTTCGATGGGGTGTTTGCGCGGAAAGTATGCGAAGGAATTCGCGCGCGGACGTATAATAAAATACTTTGTGTATGACCTGACGTTGTTCGAATGTTTCGTTTCGATGTGTGTTCAAATATGCCATTTACAATAGTAAATGCAAATTTTTTGAATTTAGAACATGAATTTAGGGTCAGTTACATATTTTAGATCCAAAAAAATCGAATTATATAAAAATATCGTGTGAAAGAAAGAAATTCAATCATAATGACTCATTCAAAAAAATCAACTTATTACAATTTAATATTCAGTACATTTTCAAATAATACATGATTACATTAAGCAATCAATGCATACAAAACTTGCATTAATTCATCGTTTAAAAAGCGATTCGAACACAAAGTGAACCTTTAAAAAAAAAAAACCATATGAACACACGCAATCCGAACGACAAACTCGAACCATTAAAAACTTCAATGCTGTTTTTTTTTATACGTTCAAATTGACTCGTTCGTACTGGAATCTTATAAACGTCGACTCGTGCAAAAACGTGCATAAAATCTTTGAAATTTTTGCGCAATACGTAATTGCAACGTACAACCCAGCACGATGCCGTTTGCGAATGCATAGTGCACATTCTGTGCATTGTTCGAAATTCGTCGAAATGGCGATAAAACTAAGGCGCTATTAAAATCATAAGCGAAATGGAAATTTGTCGGCCGGATAATTACGGAGGTATTCGTGCTTTGTGAATGTGCTGAATTTTAGAGTGTTCCGTTGCATTTACAGTAAAGCCCCGTTTTCATGTTTTTTCGAAGAAATTGGCAAAAAAACGTAATTAGAGGGAAATGGGTGCAATTTATTAATCGGCTTATGTTTTAGGGTTTGTACAAGCTTTTTTGATATTATAAAAAAAATTGATATGAATTTTCGATGTCATCACATTGATACAATCGTGCCATCAGAAAACCGTTTAAATAGATTTAAATAAAAAAAATGAAAAGAATAGAAAAATGACAAATTAGCAAATGCCAGGAATAAGCGACTGATATGTTTGAAGAAAGATTGTCAATAGAAGCGAATTAAATTAAATATAAAAAACAGTTACATTTAGAATATTTTAGGCATAAATTGAGGGAAATAAAAACGTAATAGCGGATATCGAATATGCTGAAATAAAACGGAATTTAAAAATTGATTACAACCATTGATAAAATGCAAATTCCGACTAACTAAGTAAAATTGAGTTTTTTCTGTATTAATGCTTTTTTTAAGAAAATGTATTCAATTTAAATTTCAAATGTATTTAACTTTTATTCTATTATATTTGAATAGATACAATGAATTTATTTGAAGATAAGTATAGAGTCTTTCAATGGATCGCTCGAAATTTGTTAGGTTATAGCTGCCGTGTTGTTTAAATGACACCTGTCAAATTTGTTGTCAATTTTTTAGTACAGCAAATTACCAAAGAAGGTTGAACAACGTATGCAAATCATTAAATTTTATGGTACATTTTAAAATCGGGCGTCCTTATTGAAAGATCCTTTATTATATAATAACTAGTAATATATATAGACCCGATATTAAAAACAACGGGACGTGTATGTGTTTATTTTAGTCGATGCCCGTACCCGATTTGAATATTTAATTAATAAAATCAAAATAGTTCATTTGTTTGTGACATATAGGCAAAGCCAGTAGTTAGTAGGTAATAAGCATCATATTATAGACGTTAAGATAAGACGA
>JAOXNN020000009.1:494561-543906 GCA_028571205.2 Hydropsyche betteni
CCCCACCCATCTAGACCCCGTCGGAAAAATTATGTTGTCTGCCGGACCGTCGACTCACGTATGGCGAACCTTTTCGGTTAAATTTGAACCTATGCGAATTCGTTTAACTGGACATTATGATTATTGTACGATAGTGTTTATTCCTGCCCGGAATCGTGATAAGCACTCTAATTACGTACAGAGAATGTATTTAAATGAATGTATGAATCGTTTTTCGGAATATTGCATCGAATTATTGAAAATTTTTATATGTACCATTAAATTTAAAATATGTGGAAAATTGCATTTTATTTTCAAACGCATTTGTTGAATAGATTGTTGAGTTATTAAAAATGATTTTTTCTAAAAAAAAATGTGATAAATAAAATTTCAACAAACGAAACGCACTTCGCGTAACTTCACATCAAACAATCCAATTCGAAACGTACCCACTGTTAATATAAAAAATTCAATTTTTCATCTAGATTATATACACTTTTTGAATTCTTAATACGCACAGAACTGTCGTAAAACAAAAACAGGGGTGAATTTAAAAGGAGACGTCACAGAGAGATATGAACTTTGTGTCAGGCCGCGGCGCATCGACTGCACCCGGACCGCGACCCACCTAAGCCATTTTCCGACGTAATTATTTTTTTATATTTTCCTCGAGGACTCCGCGAAAAGGACGAGGGGGGCCGGGGGGGCGGGGTCGATTAAGTTCTTTTTCTTCTGGACGATTGAATGCGTCCGCTTTGAAGTCGAGGGACGGCCGAAGCGTCAGCGGCACACGAAGGATTTCGCTCGACGTAATTGAATTCGCTCGGCTGGAAATAACGCTTTAAATCCATAACTATTATATTATCGGATGATTTTTTTATTAATTTTGTTTCTAATCCGACGATGGTTTTAGTTTTTGAATCGGATTTGTGATGGGTTTCGCGATGAAGCGTCGTTTATATGACGTGTAAATCCATGTGTGTGTTCTATCGTAAATATTAATATTTTAAACTAGCTGACAAGGTGAATTTCACATCACCTACAATCGCTGTTTGTTAGTTTTGCTTAAACTAAGCTAATCATACGTTTTTTCTGTGGTATCTTGCGTTTGTCCCGAAGTTTTTGTAAGAAGATCAGTTTTCAAGAAACGATAGATCTTCGACTCTAAATACTAGATTTTTTTTTTCATCTTAAAATAGGGCCCGTTGTCTCGTTGTCAACAAGCGTTCTGTACAAACCAGTGTACCGATTGAAATTATTGTCACAATCAATACGCGGCGGTGTAATTTTCCATACAAAATAATAATTATTTTTTAGCTTTTCTTTATTTTTATTTTTAAACCACCTGTTAGTTAAAGCGAACAAAATAAAAATATAAATATCCAAATCGGTCAAGCGGCTTTAGAGTTTTCGCGAGAAAACTAACGGCGATTCATTTTTATATTTAAGATTAAAAAACTTTTAAAAACAACGATTCAATCATTATATTCGATTGATTCAAAAATAAAACGCAAAATATCTCACGTAATCCTCGAGCGGCGTATAAAAAATCAATCGACAAATTCTAGTACAAGACCCCTTTATCACAATATAAACGGAGCCGACATAAAAAGGGCAAATATAAAAAGATGCCATAAAACTTGACCCATAGATTTTATATTACCTTAAGAACTTAAAAACTCTGGCACAGTACGTCAATACGAGCTTCGGTCAGCGATTCGCTAGTACAACCCGAACTGCAAATCCGCATTTCGATTTCATTGCGAATTTTTACAATAGACCCACACCATACATTTCCCATACCCGAAACACTTTATGTATACAGTAGAAACTCGATTTGATAAATCCGTTAATATTATATTTGAAAATAATTTTTTTTATCGCGAATAATTTATATTTAGATTACATGTTAATTCTCACATGAAATAAATATTATTTTATTGATTCGAAAATTGATTGATATCATATTATACGTTGTTAGATTTTTTGTATGTTTTAAATAATCTTAAAAATTAAAAAATAAGAATTCGGATATTCTAGTTTATAGTGTATTCGCTATATATTTTTCTTACGTTTTTCAGTCCCCGAATTCAACCCTTATTATACACCGTTTAACGTAGAACCGGAGGAAAACGGTCCTCGGGTAGTTTTCCACGGCTTTTCCCGCGCGCCGATCGCGAAACGGGAATCCGATCCCGCAGCAATAAAAATACAATAAAATTTACCCAATAAAACTTTTTATCCCTTCGAACGGGACCGTATGTGAAATTACTTTCTCCCGGTCAACTTTTCTTTCTTGGGCTGCCGAAACGTCGCGCGAATGACCGCTTTTCCGTTTTGCAGATGATTTATAGAAATCTCAAAAAAACTGTCCTATTTTTATATTATTATTTCTCGGATGAATAATGTCACTTTGAATTATCCTATTATACTTCCCCTAAGTATTTCATGAAATGTTATGTCGTAATTTGAATTGTTTCGATACGTCTATATAATTGAGTGCCATCACATTATCATAGCGCATTAAAAAAGTACTGGAATATAATAAATTATGCCAATTTATTACAGAAGAGACTTGTCTCTAAGGGTAAATGCGGCAATCAATCATTCTGTAAATAAGTTCAAAATTGCAACGTACATTTCACAGACAATGATGGCCTCCTGTTCAATTTATGGAACGAATACAATGCATGAATATAAAACCGTATATAAACATTGATAATGAAACAATTTTTTTTATGAAACTACAATATAACATACCGCAATAAAGAAACTTTCCAATCGCCCTATCCATTAATCAAAAGCAAATTAGTCTTACTAAGGATTCGATGTCGCAAAGCAGAGATTATTACAAATCATTCCACATCCAAGAGGGATGAAAGTCATAGAGCCTATTTTTCAATTTCCACCTACTTACAGTTAAATAATTGTCTTCTAGACACCGCCCACCACCCCCATCTGCACCGGGGAATCAAATAGAAGAAACCTCTTCAAGAACCACCCGCACCTCCCACTCAGACGTCTTATTGTCCTACGTATTAATAATATATACGTAATAGATAAGCCGAACTCTGCAGAAAGGGGATCTTGAGGGGGGTCGAGAGGGAAAATTGCTCAAATATCATCTCGGGGGCAGAACAGAAGGAACTACCGCGCATAGTCGTTTGTTTCGTGATGAATGTTCGCGTATTTGTTACGTCTGTGTCATTTTTCGAGATTTTATATTATACGAGGCCCTTTGGCTCACCCTTGGAGTTCGAGGAATTCGCAGAGCGGCGAATTAGCTATGAAATCTCGGCGAAGTTTATTACTTTTGAAGAACGACGCGTTTCCTGGGGCGGGGAGGTCGCATTTGAATTCTTGGCATAATTAGGCGTGTTTTTCAGCTGATGGTGAAAGTGAATGTTGGCGAGGTTTCGTGTTTAATTGTGCAGTAAACTCTGTTTTTCATTTGGGAAATTCTTCGCGGAGGAATTCCACGATTTTTCCGAATTTGCATGGGAATTGTCGCGTTTTTATGATATAAAGATAAAGAAACATTAACAGTTACATTTGATATAATTTTAATGCGAAAAAGTTCTTCTTAATTTCTTTTTTATACTTTTGTATAAAAAATAATTTACAGTTTTGAACAGGAAAAAAAACCAATCAAGTAAACATCTCGCAATACAATATTCAAAAACGAGGGGAAGTCACAACGAGAACATAAAAAATGAATACCATTAAATATAATACACTAATTTGAAACAACATCAAAATATTATATCTTAAAAATATATTATTTAAATAACAATTCAATTCAATACAATGAATCCCCTTGCATCTTTAATTAATCCAAATTTTTCAATAAAGCCTCGCGTCTATTCATCGATAGATATCGCGGCGACACAAAAGACACTGACATACTATAATACAGATAATACACATTTATATAATATAATAATATATAATATTAAATTCCCCCCCAACATCGGCGATGCGAGACAATGGCCCAGCGGCGAAGACAAAGTAATTTCCCGGCGCATCGGGCGCGCAGCTTTTCTTCGGGGGAAATCTCATAAATGCATCCACGGAAAATATTATATATATATTTCGTATATATTGGAGTATTATGAGCGGTGCAGGATCAAAAGTCACTATTTCAGCCTTAATTAATCTGAGAAAAACGGGGGATTCATACGATAACTCTTCAAAGATAGATATACGTATACAATCGTTTTTCGATTGTATAGTATAGAAATATATGAATTATGTGAATCAATTATGTATATTTTTTATGATGTTGTATTTAATATGAAAATTTATACTTGTGGATTTGTAAAAATATGAATTTTCCTTGTGGATTTCGATTCTATGCCCCTCATATATAATAATATGATATGGCCTCTCTCTAGGATGCATTTTCCCTGGGCCCGTTTTCCCAGACAGATGTATGACTATTATAAGTCAAAAGAATTAATCTGTCCACCTTTTCCCCGAGCCTAGAAGAGACTCGTGCGGTGGGTATATTATGTGTGTACACATACGTACGAGAACGAAATATAAGCAAATTTAAGCTCGCAAAATTATCCTTTTTGATGGTTCGTTTGTTCTGAGGGATGCGAGAACAAAAGCTATGCACGATGCCCGAAAAGGGCACTTTTTGATATGAAAAATTAACAATTGGCTTTGTGATGCGGCGCGAGTTTCATGTAAAGGATTTCTAAAATGTTACTTATTGAAGTACTTTTCACAATAAAATACGAATCGAATCGGAGATTTAATTTTTCGCGAAAAAAAAAAACGAATCAACTATTTCAATGTTTTCAAGCGGAGAATTCAAATGAAGGAAATTTAATGAAGCGCGCAAAATTATAAGTAGACTTTTCAAAGATAAATCGTCCAGAAATAAAACGATCTTTTCCATCGCGAAAAAAGTAAACAAAGGCGAAAATTGAAGCGACTTTACGCTCTTGCGAGATTTTCTAAAGTCGCTAAATTTGATTGTATATCCCGAAAGAGATCTTAATGACGAAAGGAGAAAAATTAAATAGCACAGCAAGAAAATAAGTTAACTTTAATCTCATCAAGCGACCCCCCTCACCTCCACAATCCCGCGCTTCCCAAACTGAGATCTGCAACACTTTTATGTCCGATTCGAACATCACATTTCGAGAATCACACACAAGTGCATTTGCGAAGCGTCAAGTCTAACACATCACTCACAAATAAACACACGCGAAAGAAGGCGCTTCTTCGGCGTTAATAATTCGCGTTTCTCTGAGATAACAGCCTTTTCGTACCTAGCAAAGGTCGTGTGTACCGCACAATAAGTATATTATATGTGTCGCCCTTTCGCGACAGGCTCGCCCTAACGAGGATACATACAATTTCTGGGGACGTTTATTATTCAAGAAGTCGCGGCCGCATTCCGCCAACGTAATGTTGATATACTGACGGCAGTGATGAGGCTTTACGGGTGTAAGGAAAACTTTTAATCTGGGAACTCCCGAATAAGATTTTCCGATGGGGGCGGATTTACTCGCGGACTTTCCGGGTTGAAGTATGCTTGTGTTTGAAATTTTTCGTATTTTTAGTTAGTAAATTAAATTGTCTGCTATATCGATAACGAATGTGTCAATATTATAATAGGCTTTCAGATCCAAGGTTCGAATGTATATGGTGTCGTTTGACTTCGGAATATGTTTTTATAAAGAATTTAATATATGTTTTTTCGAACGTATCTAACGTTACTCACATTCTGAATATCAATTTCATCTTTTCGGAAAAATGTATTATGTATAATATCGATGTGTCAAAATTATCAGTAAATGTTATAAACAACAAGTAATTCATATGAAATGATCAGTATTTAAATTAGATATTATTAAAGACATAGTTTGATTTGTTCACATTAGTTTATTAACTAAATAATTAGTTTTCATTAAAATAACTTTTTTATTATACGATTTTCTTTTAAATGAATGTTAAACGTTATTACAATGTCGAAATTGCACTTATAGTGCTAATTCATTCGCTTTTCGAGCAGATTGTTCCGCTTAAGCGTCGCCGCCTGAGCAACTTTTTCCGCCTTGCGGTGTTTTTGATAGTTATTCGAGTGTTCAGTTCTACCCTACGGGGACACAAAAATCTCGACATATTCTACTCGAAAATTTCTCTCGTTTTACCACAGATGAAGTTTTGCCGCTCTTTAAGCAATAAAACAACAAAATTAAAGTTGGACGACGGGAAAGGGGGAAACATAACGGGGCGGTCGTTATTAAAGAAAATTTCTTCAACAGACCGAAACAAAGTGATATTATTTTGTGTCTATGTTGTGCGATGTTATAATAAATAATAATTTTGTGGAATAAGTACTGGGAATGTATGAATTTTTTGGATTACCGAAAAGCGTCTAGAGCCGACTTCCCCTAAGTAATAATTGTGAGCATTATATGCATGTTCTGGTATAAAAATTACTCTTGGGGTCGTTCGAGTGTGTAAGGGTGTATACATAATAGTGAAAGGAATATTACTCATTTTTCCCTGAGTATACGAACATAATCCCGATACTTATTGCCGACATTTTTCAGCTTAAGTTTACCTACAAGTCGACGCGTATAAAGGAGACCCGTTCTGAACAAAAGTTTATTTTTATTAAACGCACCGTTGGATGTTGACTGCAATTTAAAATAAATAATACGATTCCACTGAAAATCGATCAATTAAATAGTTAATATAATTCAAATATTAAAAGTTGCGAATCTCTGACTGAAACTAATCGATTCTGAAGGCGTTCAATTAGTACTAGTTGCGAAATAATATGCAGATTTTCACTTTGTCTGCAAACTTCGCAGTCGGACAGCTCGTCTTTTTTCTCATTAATAGTTCTTCCGTTTCTCGTTTCGGTCGATTAAATTTTATATTTGAAATATATATAACAAAGAAGCTCCGTCCGATAAATATCCAATCTTAAATGCAATTAGATCGAAAAAAGACAAGTATTCAAATTCGTTCGCGCGAAACGCTCCTTTATTACGGTCGCGCTCCACCACCATACATCGAAAAAAAAAAACGCTTAAAAACCATGAGAACCTCCTGTATTTTTCACATATACAAATAATAGTATGCAAATGCACGGTTTGAAGGCCCACGAAACGAAAGCGTTTGTATCGAAAGATAAAGCTACGTGTCGTAAAATGTGTACACGTTCACGTTTACGACGGCGTGGCCCGTAACGATATCGCACCGTTGTACACCAGTTAAGATGGTAATTATGACACACTCATTATCTTGTTTGAGCGATCTGTTATACGAATTTATTGTGTAAACGCTAATCAGTACGCCGTGTTGACGATAAACACTGTAACGGATTATTTGAACCACTTTCCGACCGGTGGAACGTGAAATACAAGCCATATCGCTAATGTATCAGATTTTAGTGGGACTTTATGAATATTTTTATAATAAAATATATTTTTGATGTCGTTGTTTTTAATGATTTTTTTTTTAAATTATCGGTTAAATGAAAAGAATATTCGTGACAAACGTGATGTGACTTGATTGATGTGAATCGATATGAACGATTTATTTATATGAATTGATAGTCAATTATTTCATATTGTCAAATGCATTAGTTTTAGTAATGTATTTGCATTGTTAGAATAAATGTACAAATTTTGCGATCAATATTATGAATGTTGTTGAATCAATATGATCAAGTTTTTTTTATTCAATTATTTAATATTTTCCAATGCACTAGTAAAACTATTTCATTGATGAGTAATGTCTATTAATTTTAATAATGTAATAAATTCAAGTACTGAAATAAATAAGCAAATTTTGCGATCAACATTATGAATTTTACAAAAGATTCAAGATTCCATAAAAGCAACCTTCTCTTTTTACTATATATAAGCAGAAATATCCAAAATTTCAATAACATATTGGAAAGGTATCATCTTTCGATCGACTAACTTAATATAATAACTTACGCAACTCCCAAAAAAACCTCACAAATGAAGTTATCAAATAGCGCTTACCTGTAACAAAAAAAAAACACAATTAAAACGCATCCACAAAGGTCGCTATATAAAAAAAAACGAAATGAACAGTCTCGAATTAAACGCTAGAGCAATCACGTATTATTTCCATACAATTTTATTTTTTTATTGTTACCATCATATACAACTATGCAAGTTCGCGTAATAAACAACGAAATCAACGATCCGCGACTCGAAAGATCCGAGTCGGCGACCCGGAATTTCACGGTCGGCTAATTCGGAAAACCACCGAAAGACACCTATGGACCCGTCATAAAACGCAGTACACGCCAAACGGACCGAAAATAATATGGAACGATTAAGAAATAAAACGAAAAAGAGGACCGCTTCCGATAGAAACTGCGGAATTCGGGCGTCGCGGTAAATATGATTAATTTCGGCTATTTTTTTGGTGAATGTGATTAATGACTTATTTTGTTGAAGTTTTGTGAGTTGGTCTTTTTAATTTTTTGTATATTTATGTTTCTAAAAAGTTAGTAAAAGAAAGAAGTAAGAAAGTGACTCGTATAGTTGACTTTTTAGTTTGGATCAAAATAATGAAATTAATTCTACAACTTATATTTAATAAAATATTTTTTCATATAAAAATATATCATTTTAATTGATTGAATTTTAAAAATTATTCTGAATAAAGACGAGAGAAAAGTCTTAAATAAAAAGAATAATTATTACTTTAACATTCGCATTAAAAGTGAGTAACAACTGGCAAAATCATAATAAATACTAGTTCGTATTAAAATTTCGAAAAATTAAAACAAATTTACGACATAATTTCTTTGATTTTATTATATGAAATGTGATTAATTTTTTTATTTTTGGAAGATTTATTGTTACACGTGTCGGCGAAACGTACTCTCGTTTTTATTGGGGCACGATTCTGTTCGTGGGATTTATTGGCCCCGTCGTAAATAAGCCAACATTATAACTTTGTATTAAAAAATAAAAATATATAAAAAAGTATATACACTTAAAGATGTGAACGTTTGAGAGGCGTCGTTTTATTCAACATGCATATAAAAAAAAGGTAAGGCTCGTCATTAAACTATTACAAGATGTTTTACGATCGGACAAATTTGTACGTGGAATATCGGTTTATGGATTTATTGGACACGAATCCGTTCTGCAGATACCTGATTTTATTATTGAAAATTTGTGAAATTATAATATATTGATTTTATGGTTTGCTCAATAAATCATGGAGATAATTTTATGGTGGTTCTTGGAATTGATAAAAAAAAAGTTTTTGTGTGTGTGGATTTTGATAATCACCCGTTTGTAATTAATGTGAAAAATTTAATATTAAGGTTTTTGACCCATAAAATATATTTATGCAAAACGCTGTTTATTTTGTAATGTCATCACATTAATTCGCATGACTAAGGATAAAATTTCGGTGTAAATTACATCAACGTTTAAGCTTAATTGCATCACACATATTTTATCATGATGTGACACGTTATGCGTAATTATAAAGAGTGTTGTGTAAGATACGAAATTGCATATTAAACAGCAAAATTTTAATTATGCGAGAACCCATTGTGATGACACCGACTGGAATAATTTTTCCCGAACCAAATTCCCATCATATTATGAATTCTATATCAAAGATATCTTACAGTTATATATCTTTCTCATAACAAATTCTTTTCATCATCATTTCAAGATAAAGACATTTTTAATTTGATCAAACTTTTGACAGATTCAAAGTCGATAACATTTAAATCTTCAAAATCCGTATGTAATATTTATAATAATTTCCTTTTGATTTAAGCTTCAACCTTATCTTATGATGTTTGACTTCATAGCATGTTTCATAGCAAATTTAAATGAGATTCGATACAAATTTTTTTCGTCGTATGTAGTCTATTCGTATCCAATCTAAGCACTTAAATTAAATCCTGAATGATGAAATGAAATTTAATATAAATTTAATTTATTGCATGCAGTCTATACGTTATGCTGATCCAAGCACTGACTGCATCCAATGCCGCTCAACTTCTAAGCCCATCCCACACGTTTTACTCAGTCCAAAAACTCGATTATATCAAAATAAACCCTCATCCCTTACATTGAGACGGTACAAAAGCGCAAATCCAATTAAGCGCCACTTTAGACAGGAAAGCCTCTCGCGCGTCATTAGATTCAGCGTTGATTTAATACATTAGCGCAAATCGCCATCAGGCTCCTCTGTACAACGGCCAACGCGACAGTGTATACATCGACTGAACAGAATAAGGTAATCAGCGAAACAATTCGATTATCTGACGCGCGTATATTTAATTGGACTGATTCGCAGCCAAGCAGACTTCGCCGACCCCCCTCGGTATAATTGCGTTAATGCAATCTGCGACTTTTGCGAGAATTAAATCGAAACGGGTGTATTCGTTTGTAATGAGTTATGAATTGGTAAGGTTTTGTGTTCGTTATCCAACGGAG
This sequence comes from Hydropsyche betteni, assembly GCA_028571205.2. Classification (NCBI taxonomy): domain Eukaryota; kingdom Metazoa; phylum Arthropoda; class Insecta; order Trichoptera; family Hydropsychidae; genus Hydropsyche; species Hydropsyche betteni. The sequence goes on from JAOXNN020000009.1 coordinate 505,019, forward strand.
ACTTTCGAGATTACGAGCGCAAAAATAAATATTATTGCGGCGGTGTAATATTGTGCGGAGATGAGTGCGTCTCTAGGCGACGGGGGTAATATTCGCACAGATTAAATTTCTAGAGAAAAGTGCCTGTTTGGGGGTTTTTTTCCCCCATTTCGTTCTCGTTGGCAGTGGGAAAAATTGCCGAAAGACATGACTCGATTTTTAGAGTCTTTTGGGGCACGGAATTTACTAGTATCTAGGATTGTATGGTTTGTTTTCATCAACGGCGTGAACAGTACAAATGACAATCTAGATTAGATTTTTTTTAAATCCTTTGAGACTTCATATAAATTTCTCATATTCTGAATTTTATTTATAATCTACAGCACAAAAATGTATCAAATTCTATTCTGAAACATTAATAATCAACTGTATAAAAAGAATATATAAACCAAAATTTATTATAACGAAACACCCGTTTTTTCCACACATGGTTGTAAATTTTACGGCGCGAAACAATTAAAATCTCCACCTTCGGGAATGGAAAGTTTCAGAAACACTGGCACCCCCCGGGTGCGTAGTAAATACAGTACACGTCCACGTAAATACGTATAACAATACGAGATACAAAATGAACGTACGTACGTAAAACACATTCGTCGGGAACGTAATTAAGAATAATGGCCGGACGAGTCAGCCGACGCTTTTCCGACTATTATGCGAAAAACGCAGACGAGCAATAAAATTTTCAATATTCGCAAAATATTCTAGAGCCTCGTTTTCATCATATTATAAATAATCTCGTTTCCGTTTGACAAAATCGATTCATCGCGGAACAATTCCAATCAGTTTCGTTCAGTTTTTCCGCATTTTTTTCATTAAAGTCTTTAGGGGGATGCATCGTCCATTAAGCTGAGGCTTTGATCTTCGTTTACACTTGGACATTTTTCGTCGATTGGACACAACTAATGTCTGTGTTATGTCGTCGATCTTGTCTGCTGGTGTGTAATTAACAAAGTGGTCTGCGGTACGTCCTAGATCCCCCTCGTCTCTAACAATAGTCCCTAATGGCAATGAAAATCACGTCTTGTTCAATTATTGACTCCTAATATTGTACATAGCAATAGATTATGCATGTATGTGGGGAAAATCGGTTTTCGTCAATAAGACTCTGTTTGTTCAATTTAATTTAAGTGTTGAGATGAAAACATAAATGTGACTGATTCATATTATGATGTGGAATATATAACGGAGATTAATTTGTAAATTTAATCTTCGTTTATTATTGAGAAAATACTGAGAAAATCTCCGAATAAAATAGAGTAAATTTATATTACGACGGTTCACGAAAATTATCTTTTATTAAATACTTCAAACTTATAAATTAACAAAAATGTAACGTCTAATAAAATACGTAGGATTTCGCAATAAATTTCAATCCGAATATCATAATTTTCAGGCGTAAGCTGAAAAGTTGCGAACTAACAAATGGAGATAGTAAATAATTCGCATTACTAAAACAGTTACCCTATTATCCTAATTTCTCCCCACATTTTCGTGAATTCATAAGTTTTCGCAATATTTTCTAAGTAAATATATGATTTTCAATTGAAACAAATTTTAGTCATTAACTGAAACGGACATTCGAGTTTTAGTCGTATCGAAATTGAGTTATTCTCAAATCGCAAATCGATAGCAGTACCGTCAATATGCAGTCAATTAGCGTTAAAGTGCTCGTTAAACGACAATTTTACAGCGTTAAGCCCGTTATGAATATGTAAAATGCGTCGTTAAAGCTATTTTGAGCACTGAAAAACATTCATATTAATGAGATAGTTGATTGAAAGTTGATAATCGATTCTAGTTATTAATTATTGCATATTGATATGTGACAAAAAATATATTATCATTTAAAATGCAGATCAATAAAATCGTTTTTTTTTTTTCAAAATAACAAATACACTTTTCACAAAGATTCTTCGTAATTTAAGTCTTGAAAATTGACTCGATATAAAACAGAAAAAAAAATCATCTGTAATTTTTTTTTTAATACACTCTTAACTAGTTTGATGTTGAACACAGTGATATGTAGTCTTTACACAGATCATATAAATTAAATGATGATGATGATGATGATATAGATTAAATAAAGTGTGATTTCAATAAAATAATTATTGAAAATATTTAAGCTTTCCATGGTAATAAAAGAGGGTGCGATTTAACTGAGAATTAAAAAATATAGATTGTGTCTATAACGAATTACATTTATGCATTAAAAATTACAGATACAGAGAAACCACGAGTTTTTATTCAATGAACGACTTATAATCCTACCCTTGGATCTTTCTACATTATAAATATATTAATATTTCAATGGAAACCATCAAAAAAACTCAACTGATAACAGTAAAACACCCAAAAAAATTCAAACAAAAACATCACACGGCTTGAAAGATCCTCCATCGTCAAAGGATCAAAAGCCAACGCCGGCAGCTTTGCGCATTCGCAATTCCAGAACGTCACACTACACCAACGGGTACATAATGGCGAAAGTAGTGCATGGGAAAAATAGTCCGAGTGAGTATTTGCTTTTCGGAGATGAATGCCACACTCTCTATCTCGACTCCGGCTCGGTGTGTTTGTTTGTGTGTAAGTGCTGCTTCGGTTCAAAAAAATCTCATGTTTATGTATCGGAAGCGGTCTCCGCGCTTTATTTTAGTGCTCGGTCCCTTTTTAGGGGGGTTTTTGATGTGGATTTTGGGTTATTTTGGATTTTTTAGGTGTAGTATGGATGGAAGAGATTTTTGTTGGTGTGCGATTGACGAATGATGGTCATTAGTGGATTGAAGTTGTATCAGTTGAGATTATTTGAAATTTTTAATTGCTGGAATTTAATATTGATTTTGATATAAAGGTTTGTTAAAAAAATTAATTTTACATGAATATAAAAAATTGTTAAGAACTTGATAAAAATTATTTTTATGATAATCCAGAGAACATTTCATTGTTTTTAAAAAAATATTAAAGAAAAAAGTGGATTAATATAAAATGAAAATAAGTTTGTTTCTAAAAGTAATCCATTTTTTGGTAAAAGTGTAAAGTGTGAACATTAAATGTTCCAAAGATTAAAAGTAAAACCGGATTGTAAAAACAGTTGATATTTCCCATTGCGGGTCAAGAAAACAGGATAGCAAAAACTTTGTATGCTTTTATGCACATACAAAAAAATAAAAACGTGAAAAACGCCCGGAAAAGCGTCGCTGGACGAAAAACGCAAACAGACGTTCAGCGTCCGAGAGTCTTTCAAGTCCGTGTAAATAGTAAGGAGAAATTTTCTGCGATTCCTCTTTTTTCCTTTTTCTTATACACACACAGCACATTTTTTACATCCTGACCGGAAAACAAGTCGTGCTCTGGTCAGACAAAGGAGCAGAACAAGACCAGAAGTCGCAGTTGCCGCAACAGCTGGACCTTTTCAGCTGAAACTTTCATGCAGCGCAAACGTGTGTGTATGCTTTGTACTGTGAAATCTGCATCGTCTTAATGGGCGCACTAAAAACTAAAACGGGATTAAAGGCCAAAGTGGTGCAACTGAAAATTTTAATAAGTAAAAGCTTTTGCGGTCGTTGTATTTCGAGCACAATTTGAATTTAATAAAATTATCCCATTCGAAACGATATACTTAATACTGAAAATATCGAGTTTGATATTTCACGAGTTTGCGAAAGTTTCGAGCCGAGTTTTGACAGCTTTCGACATTCGAAAATGCACGCCAACAACTTGGCTGTGAAAGTTTAACACTCGAAAAAGTGACGTGGTCTTTTCGGAACCTGTGTCGACGTTTGGGAGCCGCTGGCTTAGTCGATGATGGCACATTTTCACCTGCTAGGCTTTTGCGGAAACGTAATACTAGGAAGGGTCGTCCTGAAATCCTATATTATTCTATTATATTTGGTGTGTGTATACGTCGTCTAAGTGATTTTATATGTTTTCGAATTCGAGATGATTGGATTCGTTTTTTTTTTCGTATTCGAAAGCAAAACTGTCGATCAATATTTAAGTGTTTAACATTTGATCTTTCGCGTGTATTTGATGGAATAGAAATACGAAATAAATATAAAAAGAACACCCTGGTTGAGCCACCCGATAGTGCTTGTCAATCGCTAAATTCAATTTGGTACACATCAACACAAATATAATATATACGACACACGATACGTTGAGTGGTGCCGATTTAGTCGAGTCTCCAGTTTTGGCGCGAAAAAAAAAGACGACGACTTGTTTCAGTTTTTTTTGTATGAGAAATTCAGAACCACAATTCACAATAATGTATAAAAAAGGCTACTATTTAAATGGTCAGAATTTTTATCCCATTTATCAGAATTCAATCGACATTGGTCAGAATTTTAATCATGTTTTGGTCTGAATATTTTAGTCAGAATTTTAATCAAAAAGGTCTGAATAAATATTGAATGGTCAGAATTTTACCTGGTTTTGTCAGAATAATATTTAAAACCTTAACCTAATCTAACCTACTCTGACCATTTATTATTTCATTCTGACAATTCATCGTTTTATTCTGACCGTTTTTGATTAAAATTCTGACCATCTAATTTTTTGCCCATAAAAAATATAAAAAATCTATATGATTTAATTAACTTTACATACAATAAATAATACTACCTTATAATATGTAAATAATTTTTCCCATTTATAAAATACTTCAATAGTTCAAAAATAACAACTTATACGTGAAAAATCAGAAATGGTCAGGAAATCGGATCATTTAGAAATTCGATTGTTAATTTTGGGTGTTCGGTCCCGTGCATCAGTTTTTTTTCGTTTTTCCTTTTTCGCCGTCGTAGTCCTTCGCAGGATAAAAAGCGTGGGTCGTCAAACGTGTCGGATGATATTTGAGACCGCTTTGAAAGTTGTCGGGTGTCGAAAGACACGCCTCCTCCCCTTGTCTTTTTGGGTCTTCTCGAGTAATGGCGGACCCAATATGGCGCGTGAATGGCGGAAATTAAAATCGAATCGTGTGTATGTGCATTTTTTAAATAGACAACGGAAATAATTAAGATATAAATATAACGATATTGTTTCCAAAAAGATCAATATTAAAGATTTCTCATAAAATGTATTTTTGTATAAATAATACGTATTCAATTGCGAAGAATCCGAAAATGACAACGTACATGAAAATTTGCTGAATTCAAAGAGATTTGTATATATATAATAGTTTTTGCACGTGATTCGTGAGAAAAATTTTAAATTGCTTTCGTTGAAAACTCAATTTGTAGTTGAAAAGCCTTCAAATTTGCTTTTAAACGTTAAAAATTGCGAATGGAAAAAAAACTTTTAGACAATTGAACCATTATATTTTATACATCGTGCTATAAAAACAAGTGTCATTTACGAATTCTAGTTGCATTAGACGGCTAATTCATCTCAATTTTCGAGACGCTCGTGTGGACACTTTTGACATTTTTCAAATTATTCTCCGTGAGAAATTACAGATGAATTTTATGTGTACAACGTAGAAAATTGACTTTCGAAACTTTTAAATGGGAGAAAATCGAAAAAAAATTAAAACGAATATGAAAGTTCAATGCAATATCTAGAATTTTATCACGTACAAGTGTTATATTGGATTAAATTATAAAAATATTTTTTACTTATAAATTTTACAAAATGTTATTACAAATCTATATAAACGTGAATGTATAAAAAAAAACACCATTGATTCAAAAAATTTCAATACACCAATGTATCATATAATACACATAAAAACACCCATCGAACAACCGATCCAAAACCCATCAAATCAACTCAAAACACATCCCAAATATTAAAAAACACACCAATAAAAACTATCCCATAACATCACACCCCATACACCGCCATAGTCGAGCAGAATCGCGCCGTTAATGCGGATCCGGAATGGCGGAAGACTTATCGGAATCGGCGTTCGGTCCCACCCATGAAACCCATGAACGGCGGAGGGCCATGGGGGGGCTTTCCACAATGGGGCCCCCATAGACTATGCACGGCATTATACAATATCATAAGAGATACGAGCGAGAGGGCCGCCCCTGTTTTATGTCGCTAAGTACCGCGAGCGCAACTACCTTCGACTCCATTTACTTGCCGCTCTCGGTGCACGGTGTACCTATGGGTTTTTATGGTGTATGATGTGTGTGTGTGTCGGAGGTGTGAAACTAGCGTTGTAAGTGCTGGATTTTTTTTGTTTCAGTTGAGCGCTACGTGTAAAAGGGGCTTTTGTTGTCGGTTTTGCGATTTTTTTTGTATCGGATTTTTTCTTATTGGATTGTATGGAAATTAACGTTTTCGAATGGAGATTTTCGTATATTTACTTTCGGGTGTAGTGCTCGGATTTATTTTGTTATAAAATACGAAATATTTATGATTTCGCAGAAGAAATAATTCATGCAGTTAAATATTTCCGTATATACAATAATAAATTCATTTATTTTATGAACAATATATATGCAGCGGAAATCGTTTAATATGAATGTATTTGATTTGAAAAATCGACTAAGCAAGAAAGAATAAGAAGTAGTAAGAAAGAATACTGCGGTCCTAAGAGAATACTATGATGTTTAACTTATTATTTTTAAATAAAAAAACATTTATATATTTCAAAACTCTCAGTATACAACGAATTTTCGATAATTTGCTAAAAATACCATAGAAAATATATCTGATTATTGAGGATATTAATATTTTTCCCAATACTGCTAATATCTAAGATATTTTTTTGTGATTTTTTTAAATCTTATTGAGTAACATGTATACAAAATACATTTACAGATTTTTTCTGATATACCTAAAGACAAAGCCGATATTTTAAATTTAAAAATTCTCATTTTTCAACTTCACTCAAAAACTAACAAATCAGAACTACACTTCCACAAAACAAAACAACCATCACATACAAAATAAAATAAGAACTAACCCTCCCATTAAAACATCATGAATATAAAAAAAGTCCAACCAATGGACAAAAATCCCCGCAAGAGCACCTCAAACACTAAAACAAAAAGCGGGGAAGCCATCGTCAAAAGCTCCCCGCGCCCGTCTAAGTGACAATCCTTCCATTACACGCGATCGCTCGCACAAAAAAAAATGGCGATAAAATTATGCATGCACTCTTCAGGGCACAAGCCCTCGTCTCATTAGCGAATGGGGCCCCATGGGCGGCGCGTCTCCGGGTTGGTTAAATTAAAACAATGGATGCATTCGCCATTATGCACGCGTGTGCACTTTTGATATGGCGGTCGTATGAGGGACGAGCAAACTCAAAAACAATAAGGATGAAGGGCCCTCCGCGACGCCGCCATGGATGCTGGTCTTGGGGGAGCGTAATGGCCGCCGCGTGACAAAATGGCCGATTTTTTAAGTGGATTTCTGATGATGATGATGATGATGATTTTTTTATTTTCAAGAGAAATTGTTGGTTTTTTTTATTTAATAAAACTTTAATGGTTTAGTGTAGTTTTTAAGTATAAGGTTTTTCAAAAAGAACGTTCGATTTTAAAATGTACAATAAAACTTGATGATTTGCATACGTTGTTCAACGCTATAACCTTTCATGGTGATTTTCGGCACATTACTAAACAAATTTGACAGATGTTACTTTAGCAACATGGCTGCTATAATCTAACAAATTTCGAGCGTCCCTATCGAATTATCCTATAGACTTCGAATGATGATGATTTTTTTAAATTTAAATTTAATTTCTGATGATGATGATGATTTTTTTATTTTCAAGAGAAATTGTTGGTTTTTTTTTTATTTAATAAAACTTTAATGGTTTAGTGTAGTTTTTAAGTATAGGGTCTTTCGACGAGAACGTTCGATTTTAAAATGTACAATAAAACTTGATGATTTGCATACGTTGTTTAACGCTATAATAACCTTTCATGGTGATTCGCCGTATACTACTAAATAATTGACAAGAAATTTGACAGATATCACTTTAACAACATGGCTGCTATAGCCTAACAGTTTTCAAGCGTCGCTATTGAAATATCCTGTAGATTTCGAATGATGATGATTTTTTTTAAATTTAAATTTATATGATAAAATTATCAATTTTTATACATTTCAATGATGAATGATTGATTATATCTAATTATCGTATAGAAATTGTTAAAAAAGTTAAATATTCAATATAAATATTCGATAGTAGAAAATATCATTCAATTCGAAGAATAGATCATTTTTAATATATAAATTTAATAAAAAATACATTTATCGTATTCAAATTATTTTGGAAAGTCTTGTAATGGAATAGAAGCATTGTAATAATATCATGATTGTGAAAAGAATTCCTAAGAAAATACAATTGAAACTGATAGAATGAAAAACATTTCTTAGAAAATATACTCTATATCAAATACATAAATCTAAGACTAGAATTGAAAAAATGTATATTTTGATATAAACAAGTTTGAATTATTATGTATTAAGAACATATTTATTCAAATTTGGAATGATTTATGAATATTATAGAATGCGACGTAATAAATTTTGAATCAGAACATGTTTTTGAATTAGTATCAAATTCAAAAGTTAATATTAAATGATTTATACTCCCTAGTTCTAGTAATGAAAAATGAAAACAAGTTTTACGTCTATTAAAATGAATATATTATATTATGAATCGATTTTTCCAATTGAAAAAAATTTTAATCCGCAAAAAAGAACGGAATTTATATTCAAAATTAAACTTTGAATATTTGAAAGACAATATCCGAAACGACATTTTTTTCATACAAACCAAACACGACTCATACAAAACGTGTCCAATTTATACAATAATAATAACACGCAAAAATGCAAAATAAATAAATGAACCAAATAAAAAAAAAATACGCAAATTCAAACACACCACCGTAGAGCGAACGAATAAAATATTCGCACAAATGCGAGTGCTTCATAATATTTTCATATTTTCATACCGCGGCGGGAAAACAGCGGGCCGCGACACGAATTTCGTTATACGACGTAAGCGAAAATTTTCCGACACGACTGACATGTGTAAAAAGTTTCCGTGTAAAAGAAATTGGCCGGAAAAACAACGGGCCCTTCGACGGCGGGGAGAAAAGCCGCCGGGAAAATCGACCCGGAAAATTTACAAGGAAAACTCAACACGCGACCGTTCATTTGTGCGGGTCGTTGTTAATTTTTTTCGGGGTATGATATGTTATTAATTAACGATAAACGTATCGTGGGTGTTTATGGTGCCGAAAATATTATATATATATATTTTTTTTATGGTAACTGCTTCATTCGATATTTGATTTTTATGATCGCATAATTCTATATGCGTTGCGTTTGATTGGTTTGTGCTTTGTCGACGTATTATTATGCGTACTTTTTAAAAATTGCTTTGAACGAAATGAGCTATAATTATGGATTCGTATAAAAATTTATTAGATTTATATTTCGGCAACCTAAAATGATTATACGACTATTTTCGAATTATACATAATAAAAATTAATACGTTTTGTTTCGAACAAATATGAATTGATCGATTTTTAGATCGATCGATTATCGAGATTAATTCTTGTTGAACTTACTGATTTTTATCGATTAACGATGAGTAGATTGATACTTTCAAAGAGATGGTTTTAGTATTCAAATTATTTGAGATACAGGTAGTTCTCAAATTACGACAGTTCGACTTATAACGGTTCGTACTTACGACCAAAAAAGTAATAATATAATTTTATTAAATGAAGATTTTTGAAAAATTGAATGTAAAATCTCAAACGGATGTGCGAAATAAATACGGACGAATGTAGAGCCGTCAAAAAAATCGTATTGAAAAAAATGGCTACTGCTTTTAATTTAACTAATCAAGTAATATGAAAATTTGAAATGATGCACCCAAACAGTGAAAGATTTTCAAATATTATTTCATTTTTATTAATAAAAGTAAGTGAAACTACAGAAAAAAAACTATTTTACAGATTTGACTTACGACCGAGGTTCAGGAACTTATCTCCATCGTAATTTGAGGACTACCTGTATTTCTTCTCGTATATAAAAATTATTCAGGTTATTAAGTCAATAAGATTCATCTTTTTGTTTAAAAATAATTTAAATATAATAATATCTGAAGATTATGAAAAAATATTGTGATTACTAAAAATAGCTTCAGGAAAAAAATAAAGGAACTGATACAAGTATGTCAAACATATTTTTATTCCGCGATGACGCAGTCACAATATTGAATAGAATTTCTTTCCAAAAATAAAATACGTATCCTAATATATATTGGACGAATAGTTTTAAAAAATATATATATATACAAAAAAAACTAAATGAATCAAAGGATCTAATTTCTAAGTAAATCTAATCAATAAACGACGAAATAATATTTCCACAAAATAAATACAACCCATCGTACAAATCCGAACTCAACGTTCGCGACAACAACACAAAACAAAATATCAAACGTCACAAGCACCCTCAACAATAGGTGACATTTAGTGGCCGAAACTCGCTTCGAGCGCGAAAGCCTTCACCGGCACACACGTCACAACACCATCTGCAGAGTGCAGCCTCAGAGCTTCGGAAACATCAGCGGAAGCTTATTTTCCTTCGCTCGTACGCGGAAAAGTTCGTTCCGATATTATGTAGAGTGTTTCGTTATTAAGCGTGCGTCGTAGACGCGGCGCCGTCTGCTTTTGACTACACGTGACGTGCACGTGCAACGTTATAACGTAATTTCAGGAGTTGTGTGCCACCGTTAGACAACGTATCGAAATTAATTACGCGATTTAGACAAGACGCTGCAAACTCGATTTTCGGGAGGGACTTCGCATCGAGAGAGTTTGCGATACGTTCGTGTCTTTGGTGGTTATAGTTTAAGCTTTAGATTGTATAATATATAATCGATGATAATATAATGAATCTTTTCATAATCGACTTTTCATATTTGAGTGTTCAATCCGTTTGATTGTATGCTCATACATCACGTCGTATCCGACTCGAATAAATTCTTGATCTTTCGAACCGGAGGAAATCTTCAAAATCTTGAAGTGGTCGGATATTTGCAACGGACACATCCCCGAGGCTATATACACACGTCACTCGCTCTACGGGGTGACATGACACCGTGTCACAGACACGAAACACCCTATATTATAAACCGAGTCATAGCATGAGGCAGAGGTCGCAAATTCGCGGTATTCGAATCCTCTAAGACCGAAATTAAGCATATTTCAAACGTCTAAGAAATATGATCGATACGTTCGTAGTTCTGTATAGTTTATGGTTTGAATATGGTGTCGGACAGTTTATATTTGACAGGTACTTTCATTGAAAAAGGTTTCCTATTCCTGTCGTAGCCCAACCACCCCAAAGTGGTAGCAGCGAGAGAAGATACACGAGAAGATAGATAGGAACGCCGTCGGAATACGTAAAACAAAACGTCTCGGCGAATTATTATTATCGTCGCACGAGAACAACGAGTTATTGTGAGAAACGCCTACTTCGAATTTAACTTTGTCTGCTATATATAGAAAATATGACGTGCGAAAGGGGACGTCTTCGAAAGGTGTGCATGCAAAATTCATAGAACTAAACGTTAAATGGGGAGGAGCGATCATCCTGCGAAGCGATGGCTTTGTATATTTGCGATAAAAATTTTTTGAATTTTAGCGTATATCGGCGATGTAAGAAGTTCTCAGAGAAATTCAGCCATTAAAAGTTTTAGAAATTTGCAAAATCGTTTGAAATATTGTTTTAAGCACTATTATAATAAAACTTTCGACTGAAATAAGTTTTAAATTTAATCAGGATTCGATCATATGTGAAAATAGAGGCTTCGGCGAGCTACGTCGATTTACATATACCAATTAATTAATGATTTTCGGCGAGCTACGTCGATTTAAATATACCGATTAATGAGAGAGTTTCGGCGAGCTACGTCAGAAGTCAACGGAGTCCTCAGTTTTTTAGTAAAATGGTACCACTTTCGTGAATTTTCCAATTTGCGAAATCAGCAATCCAACGTTTTTGAGATGGAGGCCTTCTTCACTCTAATGAACGCTTTTGGACCGCTTTTTGATAAAGAATTCCAGGATTATTTCTCGATTTTGCCGATTGAGATGATCTGTTTGGTATTCAGAAATTTGGACGGAAGATCATTGTATTCCGTTTCAAGAACCAGCAGACGCTGGTATGAGATCATCAAAGCTGACCCGATCCTGAAAAAAACCCTTAAGGATCATATCAAAGTAGCTAAGATGGATTCTCTGAACTTGAGAAGAATCGAAGGTGTTTCCAAAAAAAGGAAATTAGATGGAGAACAACCAATCAAGAAAAAAGCTTGTTTGGGAACTAAGACTTTTCAACCAAATGGAATGACAATGAAAAGACAAAGATAAGACTCTCAAGTTGTAAATATTTTGATAAAACGAAAAATAAATAGATTTTGAATTATGACTGGATAAATTGACTAGAAAAAAATTGACAAATATTTTTTATGCAATTTTTTTTATAAAAATCATTTTGACAAACCTATTTTGAACACTTTTTTGACATGAAAATATTTATTATATTTTTTTTTACATATAACAAAGTGAAAGTATATTTACGTCTCATAAAATATACGTTACTGGTAATTTAAATTCACTGCATCACATACACATATAAAATGTAATATAATAATATTTATAACATTAACAAATAAAGAGCGTTTAATTAACCGCAGACACCCGACCCATTTGCATAATTAACATCATGCAAATCACGAAAACCGGCATCGTACAACATTCATGCACTCGTTTGAAAAACGAGACATCTTAATTATTTCGTCTACGAGAAACTTCCGACTTCTTTTCATACAGAAGAAACGAATACATGTAAATAGTACGATGACGAGAAGTACACAGAAAACCGTGGCGCATTCCATTAATATTTCCGACGAAGTTTTGCGCGTTATTAAAACGAGAGCTCGGCGAAAATTTTCCAACTGAAGCCTTCTCGCAGACCTTCGGGCCTTCAGACCTTTCCTGGTCTTTAATAATAATTTCCAGAGTCTGCCTGCAGACGGAAACTTTGGACGGTGGAAATTAAGGAGGTACGACGGGAAGGTGAGATCGCGTCACGATAGTCTTTCGAGCTTGGTATCTTATGAAAAAATTGAAGTTTTCATATGTATTTAAGATACCATTTTTTTTAAATGGAAAATGAATTTATATAATTGTGAAATGATTTATTATGAAAAAAAATTACAAAAAATAAAAAAAATTCCTTGTAAAAATTATAATACGGTATTATTATAGAATATTTTTAATCTATGTAATATAAATTGTTATAAATGAAATACGAGATTTACAAAAAATATTTTATATGGAATATATAATATTCCGAATTATGTTTTTCATATAAAACCTTCAGCGTGGTTCCACAAGGGTAATAATATAATTAAGAAAAGAAAATATATAATGCAATATATAAATTAAACATTTCCATAATAATAGAGTTCTTAGAATCATCGAAAGTAAAGTAGATAAATGAGAGATTGTTTTCACGTATTATTGAAAATGATTCTTGAAGTAGAAAAAATATATACGTGGAAATTATTATGTACTAAGATTATATTATAAATACAATACATCACTTGATAAGCGATTTTCTACGTGAAGTCATAAACATTCGTACGAAACGTTCAACTTAATTCTATTGGATATCGTAAAATTGCGTTTTAACTATGGCTGTTCGTTAAACACGCATATATTAAATTTCGTGGCTCGAAGTATATTAATATATTAATTGAATTAACTCATTTGATACGTTCGCAAGACCGAGTTTCTTCAGAGAATACTTAATAAGTGCGCCAGGGCGCTTTGATAACTTATGTCCATATTTTACCTTAATTTATGAAAGCGTACTTTGTTTAATTAACGAACGTGGAACGCAAAAGATCGTGCCTACATTATATATGTATTATTTTGTTTTGCGAAACAAATGTTTACTTAAAGAAACCGAATCGATGAGACGTTAATTAAAACACGAGGACCTAATTCTGTCGCCTACCGCAAACTTTTTCGAATATTAATAAAGGCTCGATTTGTTTTATGTCAGTATGCAGAGCGAAAATAGTTTATCGAGTGTTTCAAGAAACTCCAAGGGAATAAAAGTAGTGAAAGAATCGCGAAAAAAGCATATTGAAAGGGTATTCATGCGTTGCAAGTTGGCAGTCAATATTTGTAGCGCGAAGTAAAAAATGTACTCACTCGTGCATTCTGTCGCACAAATATAATTTCGCAATATAGTATGGAATAGAAAAAAGAAGAGCGAATTTTGTAGAGAAAATCTAGTAAAAACTGTTCGAGGAAAAGACGAGAGGAAAATGGAAATAGGATAAATGCCAGAGTTGGGCGATTTCGTGTGTAAATTGAATGTTTATATAATAGTATGAAGAATGTTTTCGTTTGAATTAATGAAATTTTCATTCTTTGAAAAATTACAAATGATAAATTTAATATCGCATTTTATCGCATCGCATATTTGAAGTTCATAAAAAAATCATTGATAAACAAATAATTTACAAAAAATTTTCATCCAAACGAAACTGAAAGATATCGATTACAAACGCTTTACATTTCAATGCAACAACGAATTGAAAAAGTTTCAACACAAAAAATACTTCTGACTCATCGATATATCATTTTAAGTGAAAAATACATCTCAACACATAAAAATACGAAAATAATTGATTCAAACAGCACTTTGACGTCACATTAAATATCGAATCGCATGTTTGCGAAACATCGCGTGTAATCAACGATGGCTGTAGCTTTCCACGTGTTGACAGTCTACACAACTTTTATCCGGCGCCAATTGAATGTCCATTTAAATGCGATGACGATAAACCCCAATTATGCGTCCGCGTTTATAAAAAAAGAGATCGTAAATTTTCAGTAATTCATCGCGAAACAAAAACGAGGAAAGCCTCCCTCGAATGCGGCGGGAAGTTTTCGCTTTTTCGAGGTTGAAGTTGACTCGTCAATCATAATAATGATAGTTGAAAGCGGAGAGGAAAAGTCGCGGGAAAATCGGCACACCGTCGGTAATGAAGACGGATTTGACGCGTCGGAAAATCTGGGTCGTTTTCATTAAGCCGGAAAAGCGTTTCCGTGTGCGTCGTTAGCGCGCCAACTTTCGAATGCAGCGAATTTGCGAACTCCCCTAAGGTTCAAGAGTGGAAAATTAAAATAGCCCTACATTTACGGTCGTTTTTTTCATTTTCAGAATAAATCTTATGAATCATTTCCATGGGAGTATAGCGGTTTTTATAATGTAACGATCTTACTCGATTAATTTTCCAACGTGTACAAAAATCGTGCCCGAAATCTGAACGTCATTATTAATTTACGGAAAAAGTCTTAGCTAAAACCTAGAAGGAGAGGGTGTTAGCCACCGTAGAAGGTAAACACGAACACAAAGGGGATAAGATCAAAACAGCTGGGAAAAGTTTAGGTCGCTTAGCGTTAACCGCGCCATGATTAATGACGCCCAAGTCAAATTTGATGGGTTTTTAATTAGGGACTCTCAAAGGGCTCCATTACTCGGAACGCTACGAATTTTCCCGAGCGGGGTGGAAAACTCTAGCCATTTTCCGGAAAGACTTAGCGGCCGCTTAGCAAATTCGCACTCTAGTTCGAGGGGTTTGATTCTTTATGAGCTGTGGTCGCTTTTAATATATTATGCAAAGACGATGCAATATCGATTGAAGCCTTTCCCAATTAAAATCATCGAATAATTCGAAGCAATTCATATCAGTATCAATTGATTTTAGGCACACTTTGACAAAAATGAGTGATATATTCACAAATTCCAAATTTTCTTCTTTATAATCAGCTTTGCTGAAAGTATTTGATTGTATTATACATTAATGGATACTTTCAATATCTATATATACACTATTTATATTTCTATAAAAGTATTTTCAATAAAAAATATTTTTACAAAAATACTTCAAAAATCTGATTCTATTGAATTCATCATATACATCCTCAATAATTTTTCCCTTCAAAAAATATTCGTAAAAGAACCCTCAACACAGAATTAGAGCCTTGTTCGGGTCACGAATCGTCCCGATTTCACCTAAACAAAAACGACCGTTAATCACAAATGCCAAAACCAGGTCAAAAGTCGAAACCGCCCTGTATACATAAAATAAAACACGATATTAGACCCAATATTATATCGATATGAGCCGTGCGATTACGAGCGAATAAAACGTATGTAAATAGCTTCCATTATAACAACGGACCGAAAATAACGCGTTTAACTCTACAATGCAAAGTCGAAAATTATCGATGGGGGTCTAAAGGGTTCCGTAAAGGTTTTATGGGGGGCGAAGTCCCAGTTGGGGGTCCTGATTTAGATGAAAAAATGGTCGCGTTTTCATTTTTCGTGAAAAATGGTTATGATAATTGCAATAGTTGTGCATAATGATTTTTATTGATTTTTTGCACGTGCTTATGAAATTTTATCTATGAAAATCGGAACCTATTTAGGTCAATTGATTGTCTACGAAATGAAAAATTATTCTTTGGTTCGCTTTCAATTGAATTGCTTTTATATTGGATTTATAACGCAAAAGCACTCGATGAAAAGCTCTATTGACCTTTCGTATTACGATGAAATAATTTCGAGTTTGAGAATGAATTACGAACGGGCAAAAAATAATTTAAGTCATTTCGCATCACAAAAGGTAGAAAAATCGAGGGATCATAAACAAAAAAATATACTCATACGCACAGGACTTGTATGAAAAACTTTCATTTTTGACAGGAAATGAAAAAATCTACTGAAACATGTATAAGCAACGATAAATAATAAAGCGGATGTTTGTGCCGCGGTGGCTTGTCAAAACATATCTAAAAACAAAACGATATTAGGGGGGTCTTTTTAATGAACCGTCAACTTTGTATAGGGGAAGCCTTTATATTCGTGACTTATTCAAATGTTTCGAATTCCATCATTTTTAAAACTTTTTCTTGAACCAAACGCAAAAAAAATATATCATTACCCACCACCGATCACGTAGCATCACAACGTTCATACACACAAAAAACCATCATTAAAGAAGATACCCAAAAATTTTCAACCTACCCTCTCGTTTTTATACAAGCTTCAAAAAGTAACGCATATAAAATTCCGCTCGCCACCCGAATCATCAACATGCCCATTGTGAAAATCCAATTCGCGAAATCATTTCGCATCCGATTTAGACAAAAAAGATTCGGAAAACGCGCAAAACCGATTACGCCCAATTAGCATACATTACGGTCCGCATTTCGAAAAGCGTTCGCAATCAGCGAACGATTCGCAATTTGCGTTTGTTTGTGCCGACGATGATTCGATGACACTTCCGACAAAGGGTTAATATAATAACGACAATAATAACCGATGTTATGTATGTGAATGTGCACGCGTGTGTTGAGGCTCTCGTTCCAAAATTAATTATCGGTTCGTTACCAATCAACGGTAATCCAATATGGTGCAGTTTTGTAGATGCGTTCGATTGTTCGGGTATTGTTTTGTGTATGAATTTCGGACGGTGTTGGTTCGGTTTCGGTTTCAGTCGTTTGTTAATTGCTTGTGATTACAATCGTGTTTTCTAATGAATTGCTGAATTGTGTCCGATTTGTAATTCTAAATGGAATGTAATGTTATGTTCACACATATTGCTGGATATTGTTTTTGGAAGTATTGAAATTTTTAAAAAATGAATCGATCATCGATGATCGTCAAAATAAAGTGATATGTAGAGAGGTTGTTTAATAGATGTAATTGTTTTGGAGATTGGTTTTTAGTATTCTATTTTATATATCTGTGAAATATTTGAATTAAATTGAGTGAATTTTATGAATTTTGAATGATTGAAATTTCAAATGTAGGTATTTCATAGCACTGATAAAAATATCACATAAACTGGTTTCAAAAGGTTTATAATAGCATTTTTTTGATAAGCTATTTTGTTTACGAATTAAAAAAAAAATTCTTACAATTTTTTGATATCTCTACGTACATACCGCTGAGGGTAGCATACAAAATATTAGGGATACTGTTAATCGAATAATCTCTAAAACAGATTCTCTTACGGATAAATATTTTAATATCCTTTTGCGAAAAATTTTCAAAGCTACAAATTTGCTTTTAATTTTAGATATTTTTCTATAAAAATAATATTCACGAAAAAAATTTTTTTTGTAATCTTTGACTTCCGTAAAATCGTATACTAATCTCATATAGAGGTGTCATTTTATTAAAAACCAAAATATTAAGCTTCACACAATATCCCGTCTTGCAGCAATATTAGCTAAGCGAATATCGAGGACGATAATTATGTTCATGAAAAGTATGAAAATAATTGTACTTACATATGAAGAATTTTCATATAATTATCAATGTATATATGATAGACTTACCTATAACAAAAAAGAAAAAAAACAATTAGTATAAATTTTCAAATACATCATAATAAAAAATTCACATATTTATCAAAAAAAATATTCGAGCCCAATTAAATTCCAAAAACAAAAAATCCTAATCAACCTCACAAATCCACCACAGAACCAATCAACAAACCTCGCATACGTCTCATAAAAAAAATTCAAATCCCCTTCCCGAAAAGCACGCCGAGCCGCATAATTGACCGGTCCACAACGGCGCAAATTACGACCAGCAGATTTCTCCCTTTCTCCGCCGAGCAACTGCTTAATTACACCGCGAGCCGGCTCACAATGGCGCCGGCTCACCCCGACATCGCCATGGCAATTGCGAGCCGATTCCACCGTTGTTTATGCATACTTGATAGAGGTGGCACGACAACTGGTCCAAAGACAAGCTGTCCAACGATAACTTGTCCGAGGCAATTCGTCAACCGATAATAATCGATTGAATCCTTCGAGCGGGCGCACTGTCGCAAAAATACGCATTATCGCTTCTCACACTTTAACCACTGAGTCACCAGGGTTGAGATTCGAGGTTTTCTAGGGTCAGTGTTTCTCCGATCTATAGACGTACCGGGTGTGCTCGGAAGTTATTGTTATTCATTGAAATTTGGGGATTTCTGTGAGAATATCTCCAAAACGCGGTATTTGTAGGTTATGTACACTGGAGAAAAAAAGATCCTCAGCATCAATGAAGTGTTGCCATTGACAATCCTTCACTTGCTAGAACCATTCTGCAGTTGAGGTGGTTTGCAACAATTGTAAAGATGAGAATACTGATTCTGACTAATAGGTCGATAGAATATTTTGTTTTTGTTGAAACAAATGTTCCGTTTTTTTATTTATTTAGAAAGTCAATTATATATTTTTTTAAAGTACTGTCGTTTATCATTTTTCATAACCTAACATCAATTCCCTAACATTTATATAAAGAAAACACCATTTACATGGAGAAAACTTGATGATGTCAAATTTATAACATGCGCCTACTGAAGTGAAATCGTTTGACGCGCCCGCTCGAAGGTCGAAAACCAATAATCAAGTTAACGAAAACCAATAACAATCAGTTTAATATTAATTTTTGGACCAATTGTTGTTTAGACTGTTTTGTACCAGTTGTCTTGGCCGAATTTTCGTTCAGACAGTTTTGGACGTATTGTCTTGGATGAATTCTCCGTTGGACCAATTGTCCATTGGACCGGTTGTCGCTTGGCCGAGTTGTCGTTGGACAGATTGTCTTTGGGCTAGTTTTCGTGAAACCCTTGATGGGCCCGCTCGTGTGGTAAATATGCGTGTGGGTTTCTCGAAATGCGTCGATGTTTAATTTTTAGTGCGTCGTAAATTGGGTTTTTAATCGTTTCCGCGTGTTTCGACGAAGATGGTTCTCGGTTTATGGTGCTTCCGTTCGTTTTGGTGACGATTTTAGAAACTGATGGATGTGTGTGGAATTGTTGAATGTTTTGTTGATGAAGAAAGGAGCGTTCGAAATAGAAAGGTGGGTTTTTATTAGGTTTTATTGGTAAGATTGTGTCATAAGTTTCGTCGTGTCGTATCGTGGTTATCGTTGAAGATTTTTCTGAGAACTATTTGAAGTTCGAGTGTTTTTTTCTTTATTATGTGGACTCATTTTGTAGTGATAAACGGAAGGCAATTCTTGAATCATTCCTTGCCAAATTGTCTCATGATAATGCAGACTAACAAGTCGTTTGTCGCTTAATTTTGGTATTCAATTAGAACCAGTATGTTCAATAAGACTAAAAAAACAAAAATTTGAATACATTTAGATATAAAAAGATCATAAAAGTGTTCGAGTATATATTTTTACGTATCAAATGTTAGCCATGTAAAATGCATTAATTTCCATCGGTCATAGAAGTCAAGTCGGTCAATAAACAGATGTCATCACGTTCTATAAACCTCATAAAATTTAGCAAAGTACTTTCATTTTGCATCATAAGAAGAAAATATTCAAGCTCCTGCTATCTAGCAATGGAAATTATACGGATTGTATTCATACAAGACAAATTACATCAAAAACATCCAACATTGTTACAAGACGAAAAACCCGCCTTTACATACACAAACACAACACAAAAACTCGACAACATTCCTAATCTAATAAACCGTTCTGCAATAAGCTATCCGAGACACATCAAAAACTTCGCGAGCGGACTTGTTTGGCGATAATTAAGAGCGCGAAACGGCGAAAAAGAGTACAGCGCCAAAGTTCCGACTAAGAGTAGATCCTTGCCTCGTCCATTTATATTTCCTTGTTTGCCTTCGTGTCCTACCCGACACTGAGGAGAGAGTATTGTTTGCAGCTCATTGTTTGCAGATCTTGTCTAGTGCGGGGCAATTTGCAGTGTTGGGGTGTCTACGTTAACCCCCTCCAGACGTACGGAACAAGAAACATACGTATTGTTCTAAAGTAAATAGAAAAATGTGGACGCGTGAGTGGTTGTGGTGGTGCGTCTCAATCGCTGTGGATCGAGGAATGTAGTTCGATTGGGTTGTTGATGGATTCGTGATTGTTTAATTGCTCTATTTGATGTTAAACGGTTGTTCGGCTCGGGTAATTTGTGATGGGTTTATCTTGTAATTGCATTTTGAATTGTGAGTGACGTGTTTCGTGGAGTTGAATTTGAAACGTATCTGTTTTAGTTTGTCTGATTGTTAAATTTTGAATTTTAATCGTAAGTATAACTTTTGAACTCCAAATTCAAACTTATTGAAATTTTACAAATAAAATAAAGGCGTATGTTAAATTTTTGTACTTAATGAAACATCAACTATTATATTCTTCAATTAAAGTTAGATAATCTCAGTTGGTGATTTTCACATACACAATTAATTACATCTTTTCAATTTATCAAACTGAAAATAGATACCATGGATATGGTACCAGTTAATAACCTAACCAATAACTCAATAACCTATTATTACCTAAACTAAAATTTTTCTTATATTTTTCTGGAAATAATAAAAAAAAATGAAAAACGAAGAAAATGAATATTTAACGCTTAAATTTGGTTTGTGAAAGGTTTAATTTGAAGTTTAAAAGGTTGAATTTAAATTTGATGAATATCCATTTAAAAGATCTTTCAATAAGGACGCTCGAAATTTATTAGGTTATAACAGCCATGTTCTTAAAGTGACATCTGTCAAATTTATTTTCAATTGTTTAGTTGTCTACGGCAAACCACCATGGAAGGTTATAGCGTTGAACAACGTGTGCAAATCATCAAATTTCATCATACATTTTAAAACCAAGCATCCTTACCGAAAGAAGACCCTTTCCAAAAATTTCATAACACACATTTCATCAGACACAATCAAACTTCCCGAACCGGAACCACACTCGAAAGCTCCGCATCAACACACCACCAAACCCCCCCGAATTTTCCTCGGACCCCCCCAACATCCAGCCCCAAAATCCCGCCGAATCCGAAAGGCTCCACTAATGGATCGTCGTATCCGAATCGACAAATCGGCCGTGTTGCATCGGGATGATTCCGCAGGAACGTCTTCCGAAACGACAAGAACAATGGCGGTGCAATTGTCGCGAGTCATACAGGAAGTGCGCGTCGGCTGTCGTACAGAAAAGCAGAAATTGTAGACGGCGGCCATTGTCCACGAAAAGTTTCACGATCGTGACCGTGACAAAAGTGAGAGGAAGTCGAGCCGTGGAAAGGATCGCGAGTTTTGTCCTGTTTCGGATCGGGCTGTGAGTTTTTGTGGAATTTGAATTTTTCGAGGCAGTTGCGGTTGAGATAGTGTTTTTGTAATTTTTTTGTGTACTAGTGTATAAGCCCGATGTTAATAACATCGGCTGTGAATGAAAAGTTTGAAGAAATATATTGGTAACACAATATATTTTCAGTTTTTTAAATTAAAATAGAAAAAATAAAATGAAATTTGTTAATAAACGGAAAACGATTAAATTTGAAAATATTTAACTATCGCCAAAGGGTTTCGCTTTGGTGTATCAATCGCTTCATCTGATTCGGAATAATATCCATTATATATAATCAGCAATTATTTTGTTTATTATCGCGATTATAGCCGTTATTATAATGACCATAAAGACTGAAGTTGGAGCTCGCGATTTTCGAGTTAGAGAATGATTATAGCCGTTATTTTAATGGGCGTACAGGCTAAATTGGAATGGCAAAGCTAGTAGTAACATCGGCTACCCAATGCCCGTACTCGATTTGAATATTTAATTAATAAAACCAGTTCATTTAGTATGGTCACAATTACGACATATAGGCAAAGCCAGAGGCAGTAGGTAATAAGCATTATATTGTAGACGTTAACTATATACGCATAAAGACCATATTTGTGAAAAAGTTGCGAGCGTCATCGAACGAACGAACACGCTAACGAACTAACTAACGGACGGATACGCACACAGAAATCCGCTTTTATATATAGGGGATTTATTCTATGAGAATTAGCTGTGGATTAAAAAAATATAGATTGTGCCTAAAAAGAACTACAGTAATCATCCCTATAACATCCCCCCCCTATTGATTGCTTAAAGCAATCAAAACCGAAAAAGGTTGCCGAGATCTGATCTAGAGGATAGGTTAGATTCGGTTAGGTTACGTTAGGTTAAGAAAAAAAATTCAATTCAACCAATGTTGAAGTAGCACCGAATAGTTTGTGCATTAAAATGACAAACAGGTAGCAATTTCGTCAATCTCTACAGGCAACATGATACAACTGCCTACTAAATTTTAACAATTTGGTCAATTTTTTTAACATTGCTGATTTTTTTTTTAAATTCGGTTTATTGCGAATCGATTATATTATGAAAGTTGTAAATAATGGTCGTGCAGTTGGTATTTTATTTTGCTCTAATGCACGTTTATTCGTTTTAAGGTACAGATATTTTTTCTAATGCGTACGTTTTAGTGTTCGTGCAAAATGCACATATTATTTTTTTGAATGCACACTTATTTTATTTTATGCTCATGATTAATGTAAATTTATTTTATTTTGAATGTTTAAATTGTTCCCATATTTATTTAAGTGCGATTGTGCTGATGGTAATGCATAGAGCAGATATAGATAAACTTTTTGGAAGACGAATCGCATTGAAAATTAAAAATATAAAAAGAATCGTCAGTAAAAATATTGATTTTTCATGAACATATTTCAAAAAAAATCATGGTTCAATATAAAAAGATGAGTTTTCAATAATGATTTTTAGCAATCAAATGACACTGTAGGGCCTGTCCGAAAACTGGATTAGAAATATATGATAGTTGAGCATGAAATAAGTATGTATAAGTTTTGGCTATTGTCCACTAGTATATTCGTACATATTTAAAAAAAATCAAATACAAAAAAATAACTATAAATAAACATGAAATTTCTTAGTATGTTTTTTTTTATATTTTCAGAGTTATTATTCTGAAAATATAAGTATATAATACTTTCACATAAAACTAAATTTTTTAAATTGCTGATAATCTTAGCGAAACCTGTTCATAAAAATTTAAAAATAAGTATATAATTTATGTAATCAAAAAACATTCATATTCATAAGGTTAATGACTTAATTACTATAAGTTTTTGACGGAAAATTCAACGAGTTTCATGTGAATATTTTAAAAGATACAATTTAAGAAAATATTACTTTTTTAAAAAAACCGAAAATACCATATACACATATGAATATTTGGCAGTCGCTGGAGGCGTAAAATTAACCTCCATCGATCGACCAATGAAAATCGGATCGATTTAAAAAATGGCCAATCACCAACACACGCATTATTTATTGGTCAAATTGGTTTAATGACTTCTCGTTATATCAATTTTTTACAGCCTAATTTAAAAAACCCAGGGCTACTTCGATTGCGACTCAAAAAAAAAAACCATAATTTTAATCAAAAACACAAACACACATACTTTTATATGTTCAACATCTAACTACGACGAAAAACTATTTTAATCATCGGAACGTCAAAACGAAACAGCGTCGTATAAAATAATTCGGTGCAAGTCGGAACGATGACGTCCATTATTCGCAGGTACGAAAACGCCATATGTTGGCGATGTGTTGTCGGTGGAAAGAAGTGCGGTTAACGATTCATCAAGAACTATTTCTGGTGTGTGTTTCTTGCACACACCTTTCCAGGTAGAAACATCATTATGTTGTCAGTCTTCAGGTTCCGTGGATCGCTGGCACAAAAGGCCACGCCAGAGGGAGACTGCCAAAAATAAAAAGGAAAGTAGACGAAAATAAAAAAGGTAGAAGAACACGTAAAGTATATGTATAGGCGTATGAAAAACCGAAGAACGGAGCGCCCTAGAATCCGAGCAGAATACGAAAATATTCTAAGGGAGTCAGACGGTTTAGCAAAAACCACTTTTGTACGCGGCAGCGATGTGAAAAAATTTAGGAGGAGAATAGACACAAATGATGGATGTCTCGTCGTATAGCCGCTAATAAGTACA
Organism: Hydropsyche betteni; assembly: GCA_028571205.2. Classification (NCBI taxonomy): domain Eukaryota; kingdom Metazoa; phylum Arthropoda; class Insecta; order Trichoptera; family Hydropsychidae; genus Hydropsyche; species Hydropsyche betteni. The sequence goes on from JAOXNN020000009.1 coordinate 529,967, forward strand.
AGAATTTCACATTGTAAAATAGAGCTATATTCAAAAGAAATCTTTCTTATACAATGGTTTTATATAAATACCGGAAAAAAGGACTTAAGTGCTTAAAAGTCAAAAATCGGTTATGTGCCAGAATTTTTTTTTAAATATAATATGATCCAAATCATCAAAATCGGTATATCAATAGATCGATTATATGTGTCACTATGGAAACTTTTTCAACATAACCGTCGTATCTTAAAAATGTCATTTAATTATTTATTCCCCGTATACAAAAAAATTAACTAATGAAAAGTCAACGTTTAATTGAAACGAATATCTTCAATAAATTTTAATCATGAAAAAAAATATATTTATAAACACGTCCATAACTTTGATAGCCCTGACAGCTGTCGCGCTCCCGGTCACCCTCTTCTCCATACAAAACCTATACACGAGGGGACGCGATACCATCTCCTATCTCCCTCCCGTACGCACAAAACCCATATATTTTGTCTCTCTTCAATGCAAAAAAGTCATTTTTTTCTTCACCTGCATACTGTTGCACTGTCGCTCATACACACCTTGAGAACTTCATCATTGACTGAAGAGGAAGAATGTAAAGCCGTTCCGTTCACTCTTGCGCGTCTCACTAAATTATGCCATTAAACTGTGTCCGTATGATTGGTATACGTAAAATCTTTTATTTATAATTTTTTAGTATGAAAGAAGCTGTTACAGATCGAATTAAGTCTTACGCTTTTTATATATCTTTGTAGTCGATAGGCTGTAATAAATCATGATGTGTGTGTCATGTCGACTTAGTAGCAGCTGTCGTTTTACGCCTACTATCATCATATTAACAACTAATATTCGTTTCTCGTTTATACACTAGTTAAATTATGCGTCTTTGATACTCGTTACGAAATTTACACGCACGCTATCCAAAAATTATATCATTATTAGTGGGGTCGATGTCAAAAATCGAAAAGAACAGTAATTATTGTATTTGGAAACGTTTCTTTTATATTCCGGCGAAAAACATGTGGGAATAATTCAAACGGAAAACACATGTTGAGGCCTGATAATTATATGAAGAAATTTAACATTCATGTTTAAACCGATCCGATCTTTTACGCAACTACCTGACAGATGTCAAATGAATTTGACGTCCATCAAGCAAACTTTGATAGCCGTCAGCCCAATTTTGTAGGACAAAATCGACAAGAACTTACCCTTGTGGTGTCTGAAGTGGTGCTTCGTCTTGGCATAGCTTCCACAGCAAGGCTGTTCGCGGTAAAAGTTCCACGAATTTTCATAATCGGAAGGCGAAAACCTCACACCCAAAGCTGGGTAACTGTTTGTTTGCCAACCTATAGCAAATACCAGGCTCCAGCCCGTCATAGTCAAAGCGAACGTGACCAACATTTTCACTTTGGCCATCGTTCTTGATCACAATTGGTTAAAATTGATTAAGCGGTTCGGTTATTTAAAAAAAATACACGATAATCAGCGAGTTTTCTGATCACATATTGCTTCGTTCTAACACTGTTGCACCTTTCGATGGATCTTCAAAATCAGCGCAGAATCAAATACGTGCATTTTCACCTGTTTTCATAAAGGGAAAAAAATCAAAAATGTGACCAACGTGCATTTTCGACTGTGCAATATTGTGACAACGCGGTCGATGAAAAGAAAAATTGAAAATGGCGTTCACGTTTCAGCGGCGTTCGTTTTTCAATCATGAAATAACGTACAAATTGAACTGTGAACGAAAAAAATTGAAATGTGTATTTTTGGAATGTACACCTTTTGTGCGACAAAGTGTGAATAGTTTTTTTCGTGTTACGCAAATTTGAATCGAGTTCATATTTCGAAATTGTACGAATGCATTTTTGAATAACAAGTTTTGCATACGCTCGAAATGAAATTGCTCATTTCATCATTCCGCAGATTTTTCACGAAAATACATTATGCGTCTTAGAATCAAAATAAAACACTGACGTTTGCATTTTTTTTACGACTGATAAAAGATAATCAGGCCGAACACATCCACGGGTTTTATTTTCATTCATTTCGTATAAAATAGTACGCTTTCGGAATTTCACAGCGCTTATTATGCCCGTTTATGGCGAAATTAAATTTTCTGATAGATTATCTTGGCCCTGTATCGAATTAATCTTGTTTTATTCGACTTTTATGGGTTCGCTAGCTAAGATCGTCGAATCAGACAAGATTTCCCCTCAATAACCGTTATCAATTCATGGGATCTCATTGTAGTGATTCAATGCGTTCTTCAATGAAATAAGTTGACGCTTTGTTTGCTTTTTGATTAAAGAGTACATTCAGAGTCCTTTCATTGAAACGCATTTGATTACTTTTTTTCGAAAATTGAAAAAAACATTGCATAATAATATTAAATATCTCATAATAAAACTATTTTATCGAAAAATGATGTAATTTGCATCAATTTTTATTTTGTATTTTGTTCATAAAAAAAAATTATAATAGTTTTTGTAAGGATATATGTATAAAAAATAAATTTTAATTTTTCAATAATAATTGCTATGATATTTACAAAATAACATCACTAGAATAGAGATTTAAATTAAATTATTTTTCGTTGATAAAATGAGTTAAGTGACACAGAACAATCATTAGATGGATGAAATCATACTAACATTCTAACAATTTAGCTAAGGAAGTTATCAATAGAATAGATATTTTAGTTAAACTATAATATTTCTCATTAATGAAATGAGTTGAATGACATATAGAGTGAAGAAAATTGAAGACTGACTTGAAAATTTTTAGGAAAAGATGGTATTAATATTCGATTCCTTAATTGTTACTTCATTAGAAATATATTTTTTTTAATTTTGATACTATTGAAAATTTCTTATTCTACAATAGATATAACATTTAATACAACCATTCGATAAAGTATTAAAAATATTTATAATACTTAGAAATTATTCAATATCCGATATTTCGAGAGCTGCTATATTAGAAAAATGCAAAAAATTTCTAACACAAAAATATATTAGGCCAGGCGCCCACTGGCGATTAGTCGCGGCGCGATTTATAATAGAACACATTGTTTTAGGTTGAAGTGCGCCCATATGGTTTATGGGCGCATTTCAATCCAAAACAATGTGTTCCATTATAAATCGCGCCGCGACTAATCATCTGTGGGCGCCTGGCCTAAGAGTATAAGAAGTACGAGAAATGTCAATAACTTAACGAAAAAAATTGCATGTCATATTAATACTAATGTGTGTGTGTGTGTGTGTTTGTTCGATGACGCTCGCTCACTTTTTTATGGTCTTTATGTATGCGTATACAGTTAACGTCTATAATATGATGCTCATTACCTTCGGCCTCTGGCTTTATCTATATATTACAAACAAATGAACTATTTTGATTTTATTAATTAAATATTAAATATTCAAATCGGGTACACTTTTCGAGTTCATGAAATCGGGTTTTCACATTTTATCGTTTTCCGTTTCTTAACAAATCCACAATCGATTATATTAACATCGGGCCTATTTACTAGTTTAAAAAAAATACATTAACATTCACATCTTTCATTATTCTTTCACTTTTCAAGACAAAATAATATGATCTTATAAAAAGTGGAAACAACAAGTAACATTTAAACTCAACATATTATTAATAAAATAAAAGAAAATCTGAAAAAAATCAAATCTCAACTCACCAGAAGAAAACCTGAAAAACTCCCGATCTCACCAAACCGGAATAATTCCAATCCGAACAATTATTCTATACAAAATAAAAATCCACGGTGCATCAATGCACCAACATCAGCAGCATCAGCTCACCACATAAGTCACACTCCACCAACGATAGTCGACGTGAAGCGAGAACGTTCATCTTGGCGGTTTTGCCACACAACTGAAGCAGTCCGTTCTCGGCGACGGCAGTGCGCGCACGCCGCCACACCACTAAAGCCTCATTCCGATCAGTATTCCATATTTCGAACGACCCATCTCATCACCGAAGATCCTCACCATCACTAAATGTCCGTCGAATAAGGAGACTTTTGAAAATATCGCGAATTTCCTGAAAATTATATCGATTTTGTCGGTAACATCGACGAGCGGGGTAACGTCAAACCCGCCACCCTTGAAGGTTTTCGGGTCGATGATGTTTTTGCGGTATTGCCTTGAATTGTTGAATCAGTGATCGTGTCAATTTATTTCTGGGACTTGGTAGGATTTTGTTCGCGTGTTCGCTGAAAGTCGTGAGCTGTAAAAGAACGGCGAGGCTTATATAGGCGGTTACGATTTGTATTTGAGGTGAGTAATTATTTATATTGTGATTTTTTTATACAATCATAAAATTATATCAATAATACTATTATACGTATCAAATAATTGAAATAACTCATAAAGAGCTTTCATTGTGTTTTCTCGAGAGTGAAAATCGGAATCATTCGCGCACAGCAATACAAAAGTTTCGCATGCGTTACCGCTGCAAGTTCACTTTTGTAACAGTCTCATTCCAGGTCATCCGTAGATAAAACGATAAAATAAAATGTGACACGATACCAGCATCCCGCAAATTAGCGAGCACAAGAGTAAATAGCGTGTCGTCATGCAAATGGAAACGACAAGATCGCGTGCTGAAAAAAATCGAAAGCTCGAGTGCGGCGCGAAACATTTTTTTTTCCACCGCGGGACGATCGATCGTCGGTCATTTTTCAAAATCTCCGAATTGTACAACGGTGACCCTTTTGAACTCATAACCGCTGTTTGAACTGTGACTTCCGAGTGTTATTAATTACGCTTTGCCTTTCGTTGCTTCTGTAAAAAAATGTTTCATTGAGCCGTTATATAAATTTATATGAAAGGAGTCAGAATTGAAATAAAAGAAAATCGAAGATTTTCTATAGAAAATTTCTATTTTTTCAAAGTTCAACTGTTAATTTATTATTTTATTTAAATGAATCAATGAAAATAAATTCTATTGATCTCAAAAATGTATTTTAAACGCATACGTTACTCTCATCCATCCGCATGTGTAACAAGCGATATTTTCTTGAATAAATTTACATATCGTTAAGAAATCGGCAATATATCAAAAAGTACGAACCACCCGCATTATTACGACAAAATTACGTTATGTGCGAAGCGACACCAGCCGTGTGAGAACCCGACTTATTGTTTTGCATACGTCTTTTACTTTCATCACTTGTAATATAATCGTAATTGCGGGGATCTCTAGCGATCGAAAAGCCGAAGGAAATGCGTCGTAATTGCAACGGCGTTATCTATTAACATTTATTTGTACAAAAGGTGGCATGTTCGGTTCGACGTTCATTCATACAAATCGCGGTTTCACACATTTAACGTCTTGTACTAGAAACGCGCCCACCGTTCGATGACCATGATTTTGAATTTGCATAACGATTATGTGTGGTTGTGGAATGAAGGGGAAATGTTTGATGGTGTTTTTTTTTGTGTTGTTAAATCATATGCGGTTTTTTGTGAAGATTTTTTATTGGTTGTGAGTCAAGTTTATTTATTATTTTTTTTGAAAAACGTATGTTTTCATTAAATTCGTTAGTTTTTTTTTTTGTTGACACTTTCTAATGCCTAAATATTAATTAACGATATAGCAAAAATGGCAAGTTGTTAATTATTATAATTTACATTTTCCTTTGAGTTATGAATCATTAATTTTCTTAATGATTTTAATTATAGGATGATTTGATATTTTTTTTTACTCAATTTGTAAATACTTATTATTATTATTAATGAAATGATCGTATGAGTGCATTGAAATGAATGAAAGATAAATGGATATTTTAAGTATCTACTAAAAAAGTTTCTGAAGAACTGAAATTTGAATTAAAATAAATGAATTAATATTTTGAAAGGGTTTTCATTTAAAAGTAAATGATAAATAAATTCATATGATGATGATAATATTATACCTAATTTTTCAATCGATTTCGAAAAACACTCATTCAAAACATCTATTGTAGTGATGGGAAATAGAGGGATACTTTTAGTACTAAAAAAGTTTCCGAAGAACTGAAATTTGAACGAAAATAAATCAAATAAAATTTTGAAAGGACTTTTATTTAAAATCAGATAAAAAATAAATTCATATGATGATGATAATACCTAATTTTCCGATCGATTACGAAAAAACCCTCATTCAAACACATCTATTGTAGCACTTTTAGACGAATTAAGACACTGCATTTTAAAACTAACAATTTAAATGAAGCAACGACCAGTTGCACATATTCGCAAAAAAAAATCAACGATAAAACGGCGCGCAAAATCTTTCGAACGTCCGTCTATGGGAAAAAAATGGCGAACCAGTCCGCAACAATAACGGCACGACACGCGTCCTTGTCCAAAATACCCGTCGTCCGAACAATTCATATTTTCCCTCGGTTTTTCCGAAAAGAATCGCCCCGCAGGTTGGCCAACCTCGCATGTGTGTCAAAACGATCGAAATTCGGTGAGATATAAGGTCACTTTTGAAATCGGCACATGTCGATTGTTGCGCTGAAGCAGAACGCCCTGCAGATTTTTTTTTTTGATTAATATGTTAAGAAATTTGGGTATTGTTTTCGATTATTAGGTATAGGTTTTTTTTGGATATAAACGGAAATTTATTGATTCATACATTATTTTGATGTGTTAAATGGACAGGAGATTTATTTCTAAGACAGTTGGTATTACAATTTTATATTGAATTGATCTTCATGGTTTATATCATAAATATCTATTGATCTTTATTTTTATAATATGAATATATTTTTTAGGCATTAAATTGAATCAATCTTCGCGACTAACTGATTTTTTTTATATTAATGTATTTATTGAGCATTACAGCATTCATCAGCAACCTATGACCCACGGATCACTGACTGATCCATTTAAAAATTTCAATTGACCTCATTGAACTAACTATTAATTATTGCATCAATTAAATTCACTAAAAACTGTTTTAAAATATACCTACTGATCCAAAACATCTTCATAAAAGTCAGATTTTGGTCACTTTTGACTATTAGTCAAAAACGGTTACCAACGCCTGCATTATAGTTTTTTCAGTTTTGTGTTGAATCAACCTTCTTACTTTTAAAACTGATATTTTTTTTATAGGTAATAATAGTACATTTTTTTTAAATAATACTATACTTAGTCCAATTCCATATTTAGATGTACACGTATATTTTTTATATCTTATAAATCGAAGCTGTTTTTTAATTAATTATTCATCTTTTTTTCGAAATATTAATGGAACAAAACTTGTTTTTGATTCATATAATTTTATACGTACAATGAAAATTGTTTTATACAAAAACTTTTAATATGAAAATCAGTAATACCTACTATGATCTTTACAAAATACTATGACATTTAAAAATAAATTTTTTTAACACAAAAGAATATTTCAGTGTTTTAAATCACATATTAAACGTTTTCTACTGTATTTAAAAAAATCCAAGTTGAATTTCGATACAAAAAAATTTAAATTGCATGTTGCACTTTAATCGATGTCACGGTTGAACTTCATTCAATATACTGTTACAACACGGCATTGCAAAGGTTAAATGCGTTATCGAATCACACGCAATTCGCACGCACTAAAATTACAAAAAATAATGAAATAACCTCAACAACAACAACAAGCTTAACAACAGTACGATTTTAACAGTAAATCACACAAAACGATCCGAAAATGGAGCACAAAACGACGTGATAACGAGCGCGTCAATAAAATACGGATCAAATCCAGACCGCGGTTTCGACAGATTTCCTCGGAGGCTTCGATTGCGTCACATCGTAATCATCATCATCATCATCATCATCGGTCGAGAATAAAAGAAAACGGCCTCGGAACGGCAGGAAGACGAAATATTTGCATGCAACCGAAGAAAGTCGGCATTGTCTGCGTTCGCATGATCGAAATTTTTCATATTTTCCCCTCGACGTGTCGGCTTTTGCAACACGACACCTTACAAATTGTGCTCCGGTACTCAGATTTATCTCTCCGCATGTGTTGTGGAATGTTTGGAAACGGTTTGCGTAAAAAAAAAAATCCGATTTTATAGTGCGCTTGCAGAAATGTGTGCAACGAAATCGCATCCGATACGTGTCGTTCGCGTATTAGCATTTGAAATGTTAAATAATCTAGATTCGATGTGGAAAGTTCACGTGTGTCGTTTTTCAATTGTGAAATGTCTGAAAGGTGTTTGTGTATGAAAAAATATCAGGCAGCTTTTTTTTATGGGTCAAATGTTTAAAAATATTTTTTTTATTCAGTTGAAATGTTAAATGTTTTTTTTTGTGTTAAAAATCAATTGATTTTATTCATAATAATTAAAGGAAATATTAAAGTGACGACCAGTAGTAATAAACCATGTATTATTGATCACCCCATAAAAAACATAAAAATTAAAGTTTTTATTTATGAAAATCTTTCGAAAAGTATGCGATAGACAAGCTGTTTATAAAAAACTTATCTATAATAACACAATCTTTCCAAATGATTATCGTCTATAAAAACTTATCGATTTTCGTTTTTTTTAAGATGATCAATTACAAGTCCACTACTACTGTCGTTTAATGTTTCGGTGTGTGAAAATATTAACATTTAAAATTATAAATAAGCCATCGGTGTTTCGAATGTAGTTGTTATTTAAGTATTGGATTCCGTTTCGTGTGCTATACTGTCATCAAGGGCGTCTAGGAAATGCTTATTGCAATTTCGCATTCAAGAGCAAACTTGACACGAACCAGTTCAGTTAGCATTTTGAACACAAACAAGTTCTTTTGACAATCGTAAAATATTCCTGTTAATAAATACGCGTGTAGGTTTCGATATTATAAATTTAAAACGCCTCGTACAACATTCTTGTTTAATATTTACAATGAAAATGATATAGATCTCACTTCAAATCGGAACAAGAGCATTTTATATTAAAAAAACCCACATATTCAAAATTCGAATTTATCAAAAAACCAATTCAAAAGAGACGCCAATATAACAAATCATGCATCCGAAAAAAATGTTATATGCGAAATTTTTACATCACTTTTACGCGTTTCGATAATGAAATTTATAAACAATAGAACTGTACAACATCAAATTTAATTTTAACAAAAATATAGACACAGGTAAAATTTCGATTCTGCATAACAAAACTGGCCGATTTCCTCAACTCATTAGCATATAATATAATAGCGAAATTTCGTCTCGTTGGTCAATATCGGCCCCCTTTATTCGGTTAATTGCCTTTCCGCTTATGAGCCGTTTTTGATAATGTTCGTTTGTTCGATTTTGCAAAAGGCCGTTACGATTTTGAAGATATACAAACATATGTGAGAAAAAAAGTTCGATTCCTCTCGGCGAAAGGTTAATGGGGTTTGCGGATAATGAAATCTCTCCGTCTGATGTGTTAATTAAAACAGATCATTATTTCGGCAAAGATGTTTAAGAAATATTTAACCTTTTAAACTGGTACTTTAATCTCGAGTTTTCGGTAACCTAAATTTTTTATAATTAAATGTATTTCGATTCATTGTTGTATACGAAGTTTTCATATTATGAATGAAAGGATTAATTCGAAATTTCATTATGAAATAAGAACGCTTTAAAGTTTCGATATAATTCAGAACAATCAATCCTTTTATAGTATAAGCTTAATTAAATCGATTATACAATACAGATCCGATCAAACCAATTACGCGAAAAGTTACTTAACCTATTATATTATAACTCCGATTAACCTAACCCAACTTAACCTAACTTGACATTTTTAAACAATGAATCAATTACATAGTATAAAAATAGGGATTCGTTAACGTAAGAGCGTTGATAGCATCGCAACCTTTCGGATGCGTTTATAAATGGCATTTTGGTGTTGCTCACGAAGTCGTCCAGTGTTTCTCAACATCCATATATTTTATATAATTAAATAAAAAAAAATCACAATACATATTCAAAATAATGATTGATTAAAAAAATTAAATCAAACACAATTCAGACACCATCAACATATAATATAACAATCAAATATAATAAAACATAATAAATCGAGCGCCCACGTACACAATAGGGTTCAATTAAAACGATATTAATCTTCGAGTGCGAATTTTATGCCGATTTGGCAATGGACCCAATGCAAATGTGCATTTTTCGAGCTTTATTTTTTTTCGTACACGTGTATGTGTTTTTCGTCTGTCTGACACGATTCATTCGGCAGATCTATTGTTGCGGAATCGTGGCGAATTTTTCATTCGGACCGATTGGGAAACGCTGGAACGTTAATGGCTTTGTAATTGATGCGTTCTGCGCTCTACGTACAAAACGTGTGTATTTACCATTAGGAAAAGTGTTACGTTTTATAAGTGTTTTGTGATTGCTCGGATGCATGATTATGGATTCTGATGATTTTTTGATGGGTTATTGAGTTGGTGTCAATCCGATTGATTATTGATTGATTATTTGTTTATTTTTAATGCATTATATATTGAATTTTTTTAACAGTTATAAAATTAAGTAATGTATTTTTTGATGAGTTGAAGAATGTGATTATTATTGAATAATTTCGATATATAAAGTAAGACATATATGACTTTTTAGAAGAGTTATATGACACACATAACGTTTTATATGTCACAGTCCATGGATATTTGAGCCGATTCAACCAAATTTAATCCAACTCAAAACTGATCAAAATAAATTAAATTGCCGAAAAAAACTTAACCTAAAGTAACCTAACTTTATTTAACTCAACTCAACCCCAACAATCTGTATTTATGGCTAGTATAAATATACCTGGACTGAAAAATATACTTGGACATATATAAATTATTAAAAATTAAAACTTTTCAGAATCAATTTTCGATTTTAACTTTATCTTGATATATCATATTAAAATTTTTGTAAAAAATTAATACAAAAATAATTTATCATAAGTATATTTTTTCAAGATACACAATTTTAATTATGCAATTCGATGAAGCAACTAATTCTGAATCCAACCATATATAAATACATAACTTTTTCATCGAAATGAGTCATGTGCAAATTCATACTTTTGGAAAAGTCTGGTTGCGGTATTGGGCCTCTTCAAAGTCATCTTTCCTTATTTGTAAAAGAAAAAAACCAACACTTAATAATATCGAAAAACTTCATTCTTATGTAAACTTTAATAAAAAACAAAAATTTACATAAAAAAGTTCGAATTGGACAAAATTGAATTAATAATCATCGAAGCATCACTGATCAAACTTAAACGCAGCATTAAACACGAATCGATTACGAAAGCTCAATTATTTCCACACGTAACATCTCAACTACAACCACACGTTTGCGACTCGAATAAATCACAATTCAATCGAACGCCACATTCGAAGTTGCGAATACATTATAAACGATGCCTCGAACGTGTTCAATTGTGAACAAATCAAAATGCCAGATCTCGATTGAATTATTATAATCGGGACGATTGTGTTTATATGTCCGTTGACGACCCCGGCTCAAATGCGAACTTTTACAAAGATGATTGAACACCTGAATGATTGAGGATGACTTAACAGGACGAGTGGATCTTTTTTTAACATGATAATGATGGTGATTCTTCAGTGTTTGAAAATAAGTTTGTGGTTTTTAGATTGAGTAGTTTATATGATGAAATATCGCTGGTTTAATTATGTTTTGTAGAAAGTTTAATCGTTTAAAATTAAGATGATTAACCTGAAAAATCGATTACAATATGTATTATGGTCTTAATACTATGATGTTTAATATGAAATTATTTTAATACGATAAATATTTCGGTTTCTTCAGATTCGTGATAAACGTTTTTCATTGTATTTGTATGTGGAAAATTATGTAAATAATTATTCTAAGAAGCTTAAAGCTTATTTAAATACATCAGAAAAGATTGAATAATAATACGTAATAATTTTATTTAATATTTACCATATGTATAGTAAAAAAATAATGTTGATTGCATTCCAAGAACTTACTGTTTGTATTGAGTCAATAATTACAAAATGTAATAATTTTGACGTCTTAATTATAGTACTCATCTTGCTCTGATGATTATAAATAATGATGGATTATTTTAATGAATTTAATTTACACTTAGAAATGTAATATAAATATTACTCATAGTAATCGGATTATCATATACGGCATATATCATTTATTTGTTCAATAAATAGTTTGTATAATATGCAACGGTAGATTTCGTGATTAATTTTAATTTTAATATTTACATATCATAAGTATGTAGGTTAATTTAAAAATTAATAAGCTTGTCAAATATAAGATGCATCGTGGGTATGAATAATTATTTATATATCGAATCTTCGATAAGATTAACGATTCGATTTTTTCAATGAAAATTTGATTGATAACAAATATATTTAAAATAATTCACATCGAAAACAAATCAATATATCGAATTTCCATCAATAAATATTCACATATTATATATTATACAACAAAAATTTTTTTTTCATTCCACCGAAAGTGAGAGCTCTATGGGCGAAAGTGACGACACGTTTCTTTCGCACGACCGAAAAAAAAAACCGAATGTTTACAGACAACAACAAAAAAACCCAACTAATTTGTACATTCTATTACGCCCTTCATTACCGAACGAAAAAAAGCCATCATCAACGACGTTTTGATAATGAAACCGATGATCCCGTCATGCGGAAACCGGTAAAATTGACCCCGCCGAATCGGCAACCTTTCGGCCACGATTTCGCCAAAAGATACCTCCTCAAATTAATAAGTGTGACGAAATCGTGAAAAATTGACCATCGGAAGCAGTGAAAGTGCACAGTTTACGTTATATGGGTCGCGCAAAAGCCAGTTACGTTAAAAAAGGTCGTTGCTTGTGTGGGTTTTCGGTATGAAGAACACGATTGACATTTGGGATTGGGTTTGCGTATCGTCGGGATGTTTCCTCATAGGATTAATTGCGGTTTGTTTATGGGGTTTTTTCCGAGGCTTCGAATGGGAAAGTCGCGTTTTTATGGTGCGATTAATGCACGATATTATGCGATTGTAAAAAGTTTAACGTTCGATTGTTGATGCGGATGATTGACGACTGGGAGATGTGCAATTAGAATGCGAATCGATTATAATTTTTTTTTTATATAAATTAATTTTTGTTAATTGTGCATATTTGTTGAGAGATGACGTTTTTTCCCTGACATATAGAAAGCAAAATTTTTTTCAAATGATATTTCACAATATTTATAATTTTCCGAAATGGTAATATAAACAAGGCATATGCGATATCGAATTTCAATATTTAATTTTCGCGTTTTCAAATGTCAAATATTAATAAAGATAAAACATTGTGCAGAATATGAAATGTTAAGTTCGCTTACTAAGTACAGTGAAACCTCGTTTTTACGTTTTAGAAGAAGTCAGCGAATAATATAGTAATTAGAGGGAAAATATAGTTTGAGGGTTTACCAAATAAACAAAAAAAATAGTTAAATATTATTTTTTATTGAAAAAATCAAGTATTTTTTTGGGGTTTATATAAGTTTTTTCGATAATGTAAATAGATTTGAACTGTTGATATCATTATATTAAAGCCAAGATAAAAGAGAGTTTAAATAGATAAAAAAAACAGAAAAATTAAAAATTAACAAATGACAGAAATAAACGCTTGATAAATTTGAACAAAGTTTGCCAATTTAGGTTAGGATAGGGTTTTTAATGTTTTTCTGACCATTCCCTATATATAATAGAGGATTTCTGTGAATGTCTGTGTGTCCGATTGTCCATCAGTGTATCTGTTCGATGACGCTCGCGACTTTTTCACGAATATGGTCTTTATATGCGTATAAAGTTAACGTCTATAATATAATGCTTATTACCTACTGCCTCTAGCTTTGCCTATATGTCGTAATTGTGACAATAATAAATGAACTGGTTTTATTAAT